>APFE030578360.1:76744-121799 GCA_000404065.3 Pinus taeda
ACTCTTCTGATTGTTGGTTGTACGCATGATTCATCTGAGGTATATGCGTACATGTGCTGGGTTGTGGCACAAGTTCAGGGGGAGCATATAATGCATTGTTGGCATTATGGAGGATGTACAAAGGAGATCATGGGAGCTGGTCTGAATATAGCTGCAATATGTCTCTATCTCTTTCTTGGTCATTAGTGGTGTCTGGTGGATTATGGTTCTTCTTTGCAAATTTGGTACATATTCAGGGGAAGCATGTTCTTAGGGGGAGCATAACCCTTTGCCCTTGATGTCAAAGGGGGAGAATGTCGCTGAAGTTTTTGAGGTTGCCATCAAGTCCAAAGGGGGAGATTGTTGGCATTATGTTTCTGGTGAGGTTATATGTTACAGATGTTGTATTTGATGGCAACACCCATGGCAAGGCTCTCAATATGATGAAAATTAAGAAGTACGCAGGAGAACAGTTCATAAGGTGCGTACCCGCAGGTACGCTGTGCAGGGACCGTGTCCTGACACGCAGGTGACTCATTCATGAGGTGCGTACCCCAGTGCACACATTTCAAGGCAGTAAAGCGCGCACACCTGGGGTTCCTTACTCTTGGTATTTAGCCGACGGTATTGTGTTATCATGGTTCTGGCCCGTGGTATTGTTTATTTTATTATTATTTTTGAGCCCCATGATCCTTGATTTAAGGAAGAGCTTGCCTATATAAAGCAAAGGAGATCATTTGGCTTAGAATGCTTTTGGGTTGAATATCTTAAGATCTGATCTATTGGGTTATTGTTTCAAAAGGCTTGATCTATATGAAAGTGAAAGTAGAAAGCGAATCTGTAAAGGGTGATCTCCCGAGCGCTTGATCAGATCTGGGCATCCGTCTAACTGTAGCACACCTGTGATCTGCAAATTCAGCCCTAATCTGAGGTACGCAGGTGTTTAACGGGGCCTCTGCGTGGGTACGCAGAGCAGAAGAAGGCGAGCTGCGCAGGTACGTAGAGCAGACGAAGGGTGACTGCGAGGGTACGCAGAGCAGAAACAGGAGAAATGCGTGGGTACGCCGAGCAGTAGCGGTTTAGGTGCGTGCCTACTGTAACAGTACGCGACGCGATAGTTCTTTTTGGTGCGTGCCTACTGTGGCAGTACGCGGCGCGATATTGCATTTGGGTGCGTACTGTACGCAGCGCGACAGAAGAAGCAGTGCGTGGGCACGCAGTACAGCAGAAGGAGATCTGCGGGTATACGCAGATAAGCAGAGGGTTAAGTGCGTACCAGCGCAGGCCAAAGAAAGGAAAGTTGCGTATCTGTTTCAGGTCTATCTGTTGACTGAATTTTTCTGTTGATAAGGTGTTCTGGGTTCAGTTCTGTTATATTGATCTGGTTACTACAGCTGACTGTAATTTATATGTACTTGATGATCATTTCATGTATATGGACCCAGTTTGAAAATTTATGAAAAGTGGTCCTTGTAAGAAAAGAAGTAGGGGGTTGTATCTCCCTTCCAGGAGAGACTGGAAAACGAGAGAGAGTTGTAGCTCTCTGCAGGTTGCAGCCTGCGTATGGTAAAGGACTGCACCAGTACAAAACCATTGTAAAAGGAGTTTCTAATTTGAAAGAAGATAGAGACATATTGCAGCAGGTGGTTTTCACCCACATTGGGTTTCCACCTTATATCTAGTGTTCTTTGTGTGACTGTCTGTTTTTCTTGTTCATGCTCATTATTT
Organism: Pinus taeda; assembly: GCA_000404065.3. Taxonomy (NCBI): domain Eukaryota; kingdom Viridiplantae; phylum Streptophyta; class Pinopsida; order Pinales; family Pinaceae; genus Pinus; species Pinus taeda. The sequence goes on from APFE030578360.1 coordinate 78,452, forward strand.
TATGGTACTAATATGCAAAAATAATTCAAAGTGTAAATAAGGAAGATTTGTTAAAAGAACTAGATAATACTGATTCACCCCCCCTCTCAGTATTATTTTCAACACCTTACTAGTGCCATGGTTGTCATAATACTGGACTTTTCTTTTAGAAATCCCAAGTGTTGGACACCTAATCCTCTAAGGGTTGGTGTGGAAGCTAAATAGTCTAAAGAAGTCCAAGAGACCTTGGAATACGAAACCAAAGGCCATATGAATGTACTATAAATGTATAGCATTTGTTAATACTAGATATACTCTCATGCTTACCTTTAATATTTTGTTGTTGCCATGTATGTGTTTAACATGGTATCAGAGCGAGCATACTCCTGCCTTGCTCCAATTTGAGCCACTTGTGTTGTGGCCTCTCTATGCATGTCAGTTCTGCATTCTTGTTAATAGAACTTCTATTATTGTGTGCATGCCTATTTCATGCTTCACACTATATAGATGACCTCTCGTAGCGAGATTTGTGTTGCATTCACTATCCACTACCTCAAATAGCAAAAATGCACCCGCCTAGACTTTGCACCTGAACACTCTGCGTTTGATGGAAAATAGAATGACCTTTAAAGTCTGTGTTGCATGGAAGCCTCAGATGTCCGTGGTGAGTGCCATGAGTGGAGTAAGTACGTATTGCATCCATAAATATTCTGCATTGAATGGTATTCTACGTTGAATGGTATGTGTTGACTGCGTTTTGGATAAATATTGTGTTGCTTGACATGGAGCAATTGTCATGGAGTATTACTGTGTTCATAATACTGCATTACCATTATTGTTTCTTGGTTAACACCTCTCCTTCCACACAGTTAATACTCATGACTTCGCACCATAATACCTCCTCCTTGTCAGTGAAATTGTGTTGGCATGCACACCACGATTGTACACAGTGACTGTGGTTGCCTTGGATCATATTAGTATATACACCATCTAGTTATATGAACATTGCCCCAGTTGCCAGATTACAGGATGTATGGACTATGAATTTCTCATCCATAGGTGACTTCCAAAGAAGATCGAAGCCAAGACCGAAACCCTTAAGCAGGCCATGAAGCTGAAAAAGAAAACTTGATACTTTGCTGGAGGCTGGAAATCCTTCCATCTCGAGGTCTAGCGAATTAGGGGACAGTACACAGTAACCTTTGGATTAGTCAGATCAATGGACAGGGTTAATGGAAGATGAGCGACGAAGATCTTATCATAGGAGATTAAGTTAAGAAATGGATGGATCACATCAAAGCACGTGTCCATAAAAGGGTGGAAAACGTGCATAATAATGGAGCCTTCATAGGCAGTAAGTAGTATATCGCATGCCCTAAAAGCTGTAAATGGTATTTTGCAAATTCACGCAATTAACCTGAGGGGTTGACACGTAGCACGGAAAAACTACTTTTCTCGTGCACTCTCGACTTGTTATGTATCCTGCAAGATTTCATGCAGGATTATGCAATAGTTGTTGGATCAAGAGAGATTAATCAATGCTGGAGATTGGCCAAGCTAGTTGGTGAGTGGGTGACACAATAGCCATTCGATTAAATGGGTCAGATCTGATGGTGATGGCATCGAAATATGCATGTGAGTTTTTTTAAATTTTGGACGTGATAAGCTTATGAATTGAGTTTTTAATTCCTTTTGGTTCTGTGGAAAATTTGAAGGTGTGCCATATATAGGGTAAATTAAATAGTTTTACTATTTTAGTAGAATAACTAAAATTAGATGTTGAGGCTAGTTGGGGCGAATTATTGCGCTATAATCGTTGGATGGAGGAATGAGATTGATGGTGAAGATTTAATGTGCTAAGGAGAGCATCGATATATGTGCAAAGGTTTGTGGAATGGAAGAAAGGTAAGGTTTAAGTGTGGGCTTTCATGGAGTTTATTTGGCAAAGAATGATTTGGGTCCTCAAACAGAGTTGGACTCGACCAAACATTATGTGGACCCCTTCACTAATGTACAAAATTCTATTTCATTCAACCATACACTACACAGTAGAAAATTAATTTCTGGCCCCTCTGAAAACTGCTAGCGAGAACATCAATGAGAAGGATAAGATTGTTTGAAATTTCAAATACCTCTGCTATTTAAGTGACAATCACAGATACTTCATAAGTCTTCAGGTAGAACCTCCTGAAGAAAGAGTCCACTTGTTCTCTGCATGTTATTCTAGTCGGTACAGGAGGAATATCTCGAACGAGGACAACAAATGGTTCTGGTTGATTCTATCTTTGGCTAAGAAGGATATTATAAAGTCAACTTCCATCCACTTGAACAAAGGTAGTGGTAGGTTATCGATGTAAGAGCATAAAAGTAGTAAGAACTATTATGCGACTTTCTAGAATAGAGGATATTGTAGTAACATTGAATTGTGAGTGACTGTTGCTTCTTCCCCATTGGTTAATCATTGTGATCGGTTTATTTAAAGTGTAAGTTTGATAATGAAGAAAATTACTAGACTTGATAATGAATTAGAGTTTTTAAATAGTCTGATACATTAGAGTTGTTAAGCAATATCTCTGTTACCTCTAAACTGGAACGTAGAATATCTCCTCAACTGTGCATTAATTATCTATTGAAGAATTGAAATTTGTACACTCGTCCATAGGATAAAATGCTAGATTGTGAACACATATTGTCAAGTTGGTTGAAGGATGGTGTTATATGTGCATTGGAGCTACAATATATTTGTGAGATGGGATCCAGAGTAAATGTGTTTATATATAGTGTGAGTGTTTAGGAATGTATGTGCATGTTTTTGCATTGTCTAGGTGCCATTCTTTGCATTGTGTAGTTGCAAACTTTGGTAAGTGCATTAAACACTAATTTTAGAGTCATATTTATTGCTACTGAGTGCAGTTGTACTAGTTTTGTGGGTCAAATATGCCTCTACTTGTATTGGAAAAGCTATATGATTGCACCAATGTTGTTTATCGAGTTGTCTCTATAAATAAATAGAAACATTGTTAGTGTATTCTTTGCAGTTTATATAAAAGAATTATTTTGTGGAGGAGAGAAGACATTTGCATTGGCTATAATATTCAAGGTGCATTTGTTGTGAAATGGTTCTAATTGGTGAAGTACTATAATTCCTCAATACTATGATACACTCAGCGACTAAAATCACATTCAAAATCAACAAAGACTTTCTCTTCAAAATTCAAACATATCTACAACATGCACAAGAAAACATTTCTTTTTTGCAGCTTGAATCTCAACTACAACAGGAAGAATTACAACAGTGGAGTCATCATTTTGAACCTATTTCTATTCAGAAGATTGAAACAAATTCCCATAAATAGCAAGACAATAATGTTATAGCTTATTCAAATCCAGTGCCCAATAAAGTAGTAGAGTTACATGCGGATGCAGAAGTTCAATTTACATTTCCCAAGCCCATCATTAGAACTTGGGAAGAGCTTGTCAGCAATAAGAAAAGAATAGGTCTTGGATATGATAAGGAGGTATCCCTTCATGTTCTAGATTACTCAAAGCCCATCCAGTTTCAGAGTGTTGGATTCCTTCATGACAGTTCACCTTCAGTTGTTCTAGATTCTACTCCTCTTCCATGACAACAACAACAGATTGTGAAATGCCAACATTGTGACCAATTTGGCCATATGAAAGATCATTTTTTTCATCTTCATCCACATAAGCACTGTCATAAAACCAATCATTCTTCAAAAACATTCTTTAGAAACAAACATCTTGCAAGAACAAAGATTCATTTTGGATGGATCACTTCTTGGCAATGGGCATCAACAGGCAAGAAGATATTCCAACCATATGTCAGAACTTGTTCTAGAGTATTGAATAGTATTGTAGTTGAATTTTCTCCATCATCTCACCTTGTATTCGACAGGGTGGAAATGATGGTCATCTACAGGCTTCAAAGCCACATCAAGCTAGCATGAGCCACAACCTACCATAACAGATTCAGAGTTGTAGCCAGAGCCAAAGATGCCCATGATCATGCCTTCAGTTGGTGATTCCTCTTCAAAGAATTTGGGACACTTCCTCTAGCAGAAGACTTCAGCTTCTTTCCAGTTTTGGAAGAGTTCCAAGAATTGCATTAAGCATTCCAGAGTTGTTGGTCATCCTTAAACCATCACAGGTTGAGACCTCCATTTTTAGGTTGAGGTTCTCCCTTTTATGCGGAGTGAGACCTCCCTTTTATGGTTGAAGGTTTCCCTCTTCAAAACATCAGGAGCACTTCCTCTAACAGAAGACCTGAGATTCATGCCAGACTTGGAAGATTTCTAGGAAATGTACTAAGCATTCCAGTGTTGTTGGTCATCCTTAAACCACCTCCCTTATACCAACATTTTAGAGAGCACATTCAACCTAGTTCTTCCATGCATTTTTGCACATTTTGTATTACAACTCTCTTGTTGGACTCATACATAACCCTTCGAATTAAGGGAGGAATGTTGGACACCTAATCCTCTAAGGGTTGGTGTGGAAGCTGAATAGTTTAAGGAAGTCCAAGATACCTTTGAATATGAAACCAAAGGTCATATGAATGTACTATAAATGCATATCACTTGTTAATAATAGATATAGTCTCATGTTTATCTTTAATATTCTATTGCTACCATGTATGTGTTTAACACCAAGTCGCCATAGTAGTGGGAGGTATTGTGTGAACATGATGACTACAATTGAAAATTGATTACTAAGGAGGACTCTTTTAGTGCCTAAATATACCTTAGATTGAGAAAGGTAGGATCTAGGGTAACATCAAACCACGCTTAACTTGGTAGCTAGCCCTACCAGGTCTGGAGAGGGCTCTCTCCTGTCAATCTCAGCAAAAATATGATCAATAAGTGCATGAGATGACTGATATGCTGACTGATTTTAAGCGAGGTATATGTGTAATAGAGTTTGATTGAATTTAATGATGTTTTTGTTGGCTCAGATGGAAAGGCAGATTTGGGTCTGGGGAATGAGGCTCCTTTTTGTAGAGATCTCTATGGGGCAAGGAAGGCAACTGATTTGGCACTTCAAGTTGAATGAGATGGAGAGATTAGAGAGGTAAGGAGTTGAAGAGGGCAAGAAATCCTCAGGTATCCTCTTCAAATAGCTGAAAACATCAATAACTAAGCAAACCCTAGGTAGAGCACTACAATTTCAATGGATTCTACCTATGTTCTTGTTTGTTTTAGTTAAGAAGAAACAACATAGATAATGAAATACATAAAGATAAGCGAACTCACAATTACAGAAGAAAGCACTATACCAAAACAAAATTCCACATGAATCCCAAAGAGTGTTGCAAACCCTGGTCTCTTCCTTAGCCAAACTACTGAAATGTGAATAGAATGAAGCTCCAAGCTTTCTCAAAAGTCCAACCATGCTAATGACTGAAAAATTACAATATATAGACAAACCATAACTCATCCTAGCCTCTAGGGGTCGGGATCATAATTTTAGTAGTTGTTCCAACTAATTCTAAATTGAGAACCAAAAATTAGGCAATGGAACAACTTGCCTCTAGAAACTAGGGAACTGATTCATTTAGTTGCAAACTACCTTTTGATAGATGAATCTACCTCCATGAGTGAAAATTTGACATAATTACATCTATATCCATCAATTTACATTTAATTACATCATAAGTTTGACATTAAGAAGGAGAAAAGTCAATCTGTCAAGTAACTAGGCGAAAAACAGAGTATACTTGGTCAAACTGAGCAAAATTTCCCCAATGCGTCGCGCTAATTTCCCTATGCATAATTCCTGTTTGCAGCCACTTTTGGAGGCCTTATCGATGTCCAAATTTGTTCCAAGTGTGCTTGTTGGAAAGGTCTACCCATCTAATTTCCAGAACAAGTGGAATTTTTGAATTTGACCTCCATTTGCCCCTCCAAAGTTGAGTTTTTCCAACACTATTTCCTGTGTGTCCAAATAGAGGCAGAAAGGTCATTTTTAGGGTGTTTTTGACCATTTTGGGGGCTCAAAACTTGTCAAAATTTCTTGTCCATTGGTAGACATGCATATTTTTCCAAGAAAAATGAAAATATTTTGAGTTTTCTTCATTTGGAGGCATCAATCAAAAGCGAGCGCTAGGTGGCATGGCACATTGGGCAGAAAATTCTATGTTTTAGCCCAAAAATTCAAAAAATGCAAAAAGTGCACCAAATTTTTTGAAATTTGCGCTGAGTCCTCTCCATCAGGTGTTGTGTTGGGCCAGGGAAGCCTCATCCAATATCTAAAGTCTATCTTGCTCCTTTCACCTCCTCGATGTCTCTTCAACTTTGCTTTCAAGCTTCTGATTCTTGCCTTGTAGGGGATGGAGCTGCTGAAGCTTGGCAAGGTGACGAGGGTTGCCACTGAAGTGATTTACATAAAAGAGAACTAAAAATACATGAATTTATACAACAGAAACCTAAAATACTCTGTTTTTCCTCAAAATAGTGTTTTGAGGAAAAATACATTTCTGAGCAATTGATTATGAAATTTATTGGTACTGGAACTTTATTCAACCTCCTCATGTGCCTGCTGACTGCTATTGAACATTTTGAAGACCTTTTTGATGAAACCCTAGACCTAATGAAACTAAAACCCTAGAAATGACTCTTGCAAATTTAAAGACAAAAAGTAACTACAGATGATCTTGATGAATGGAAATGGGCCAGTAGGTAAAGGACATGAGGGAAAATGTACAACAAGCCATTACTGTCAGATGATCCATGCTCCTAATGGAACACAGCTGACTGAGCGAGACACCTAATATGCAATGCAACAAGAGAACTTGATCTCTGGCGAAGGGATGAAGATACCGACACTAACGTTGGCTCCAATGGGGATGGTAGCTCCTTGGAGGTCCCAAGAACTACAACTCTCTGGGAAAGCAGGCAGTGCCTTCATCCATTGGGCTATGGAGTCAATAACTTTGACAAACCAACACCAGACTCTTGACTCAATTTTAGGACTGAAATGTGACTCAAAGCTAACTCAATTTCAAGACTGAAATCGACTTAAAGACCTGACTCAAACAAACCAAACCAAAACTAAAATTAAACTTCAGTTTTATAGCCTTCACCTCGGGCCCCAAACTGAAAGGATGATAACAGTACACCCTTGCAATGGAATTTAAACAAACCAGTATGTACAATGATACATATGATAGCAGAAAACACTTCACAAATAATATTGTTTGAGTAGCCGACCATTGACCGGCCCACTGGGATAGTCTTCTCCATTCATTTCTTGCAAAAGTAAAGCATTTTGGCCCCAATATGCAGCAATCCTGAAAGGTCCTTTCCAAAGATTTTTAGACTTGCCATGATTACCTTTTTCTTTGTTCCTTACATCCCATTTCAACACTATGTCTTCTATTTGAAACTTGTCTGCCTTTGCCTTTCGATCATATATCTTCTTGATTCTCTCTTGCAACTTGAAAGTGTTCTGAAATACCTCCTCTCTAGTTTGTTGCAAATTAATCATTTGATTGATTCTCTGCTGCAAATGATCATCTTTGCTGCTCACTTCTTGTAGGAGTTTAACCACCGGGATTGCAAGAGAGGTCGGGAAGACAGTGTCCACACCATACACTAGCTCGAAAGGAGACATGCCTATAGATTTCTTTTGACTTACTCTGTCTGCCCAAAGTGCATTGACCAGCTTTTTGTGCCAACTTTTCTTGTTCATTTCCAGCAGCTTTTTTATAATGTTGAGCAAAGATTTATTTGAGGATTCCGCTAATCCATTGCCTTATGGGTAATAGGCAATTGAGTGCCCCAAAGTGATTTGATATTTATGACAAAAGTCAATCATTATTTTATATTTAAAGGCTGCTACATTGTTAGTGATTAGCCTATTTAGACGACCAAAATGAGACAAAATGTTGTTTTCAAGAAATGAAATAATTACCAAATTAGTGGCCTGCCTTGTGGGAATCGCCGCAAACGATTTGGTGAAATAATTCGTCGCTGTGAGGATCCATTTGTGTTATGCTAAAGAAGAAGGATGGATCTCACCAATGAAATCCAAACCCCAATGCTGAAATGGAGCATGCACTTCAATGGGCTTGAGTGGTAAAGGCTGCAACTTCCTCCTACCTTGAAAAATCTGACATTTGTAGCAGCTTGCTACTGTTTTCTACACGTCAAGAAAAAGAGTTAGCCAATAATATCCCGCTCTCAATATTTTATTGGTTGTTGTCTTCCAAGAAAGATGGCCTCCTCAATCTCCCTTGTGAAAGTCTTCCATAACCTATTTTGCCTCTTCTTCAACTAAATAATTGAGCAAGACACCACCAAGGTCTTTCCAATAGAGTGCATTGTTCATGATACAAAACTTGGCAGCCTTCAATTTTAGCGCCCTACTTTTGTTCTTAACCATTCCCAGTGGTGATGACAGATTTTGGAGTACATAAACAATGTTCGAATTCCAAGGAGAAAGAAGAAAAATTTCTGATACCTGAGTGGGTAGACTCTCTTCATCTTCCTCAGACATAGCAACAATGAGATTAATGTCCAAGGCGTGAAAATTTGACTCAGCCATTAGTTTAGCTATCCCCTATCCTTTGATGAGCTTTGCTGGTTTGATCGCCACATCATATTCCAACAAGGCAGCAATCCATTTGCCTCTTCTCCCCTCTGGATCTGTTTGCACTAAGACATCTTTAACAGCAACGTTAGGGACATAAGCAAGGATGTGAGAATGCAGAATATAAACCTGAAAATATTTCAATGCCTTTACCAAAGTGAGAGCTTGCTTTTCAATAATATTTTACTTTAATGTCGCATCCCTTATGGTTCCGCCGAAAAAAGCAATGGGTTTCTCAAGCTAGTCTCTTTTCTGCATCAAGACCATTGCCATAATATGATTGAAGGCAAATGAAAACAAAATGAAATCTTGAGTATAGTCCAGGCTTATCAAAACCAAAGCTAAAAAAAGGTCCAATTTCACCAAATTGAAAGACTTAATTGCTTCCTCGGTCCACTTCACTACACTATCTTTTTTGAGCATGTTTATGATTTCCCTTAAATGTTCTGCAAGATTGGGCACAAAGCGATGCAAGAAATTCATCTTACCATTGAACGATTGGATTTCCTTCTTATTTCGTGGAAAATCAATCTTTTGAATGGCTTCCATCCGATTTGGATCGATGTGGATGCCCTCGTTTGATATAATATGACCGAGAAGCTTTCCTTCATCTATGGCCAACAGACTTTTCTTTGGATTGAGTGATATACCATACTTCTTACACCGATAAAATATAATTTTCAAATGATAGAGATGCTCTTCGTCTAAGTTAGAGAAAACTTTCAAATCATCAAGATAAACAACTAGAAAAACATCTTTTTCATTAGCAAATGCGATATCCATCGCTCGCTGAAAGGTTGCACTAGCATTTTAATCCGAAAGGCATCTTTGCATAGTAAAAAGTTCCCCACGGAGTGGTGAACGTTGTTTTGTCTCTGTCATCCTCATGGACCAGAATTTGGTTATAACCTGAATACCATCAAGTAGTGACATGCGGGATGCCCCAACTACCCTCTGAAGTATGTGATTCATCTTAGGCAATGGATAATTATCCTTCAAATATACTTTATTCAGATTTCTAAAATCAATACATAATCGAATCTCACCTGTTTTCTTATGCACAGGCACCAAATTTGAAATCCAATCTGAAAATATTATGGGGACAATGATACCAACTTTGTACAACCAATTCACTTCCTTCTCAATTGAGGGCAGCATCTTTGGATTTATTCTTCTTAGCTTCTAATGAAAAGGCTTTTGATTTGTCTTGATCAGGATAATATGATGAATTATGCTTTTGTCATATGCCTTCAGATCTGAATAATCCCAAGCAAATACATTAGTAAAATAAGATAATAAACTGATATATTTTGCTTTTATCTATGGATGCAATGCCTTTGATAACTTCACCATTTTAGGATTTTCAGCTGATCCAATGTTCACATCCTCAAATCCTTTCTCGGTTGGTAGCAAGCTCGATTTTCGAGCCACATCATCCTGATCAAACAACTCCTCTAAAGGTATTATACCTTTAGGAATGACGTTGTCCTTCAGCTGCAAAACTTCCATCCGATTGACTTCTATATCCACCTCACCATCATCATACTCCACATCAATAGAAGTGCCTTTGAATTTACCTTCATTTTGCAGAAATTCATCGATCTCTTCATCATCTTGAAACACTTGCTAATACCTTTGATTGTGGCGGATAGCTGGGCAATGTTTCACATGAATCTCAAATGTGTTGTTTGAATTCATCGGAATTTTATAATTACTTGCTGTTGTTGCAAGTGAATCTGCAATAACATTCTGAACACGAGGGACACATGTCAAAGTGTACTCTGAAAATACTCTCAAGATATCTAATACCGCATTGCGGTAGGCCCATATTCGAGGATGCTTAGCTTGGTATTCCCCTTTCACTTACTTGATAACCAACTCGGAGTCACCATACACTGAAATCCTTTTAGCATTTAACTTTCTAATAATTTTTAAACTAGAAATTAAAGCCTTATATTCAGCCTCATTATTTGAATAGTCAAAAGCTAGTTTATAAGAACAGACCCTTACATTGCTTGGCACTTTGTTTGGGGCGAAAACAGGGCTGCGTATCAAAATTCCAATTCCAACACCTTTCCTTCCTACCATGCCATCGAAATCCATGCTCCACAGGCCTGCTTCATCCTCTTCTAAATGATGAAACTCTATTTGCTATCCATCAATATGTTGTTGATGTCAGAAGGTTGATTGCTCAGCGGTACTATCAAGTCTTTGTCTTTCTTGCTTTAAGACCTCTCTAAAATTTTCAGTGATCTCAGGAATGTCTTCTACTTCAACTACTTAGTTATTTACATCATTAAAGCTATCTGAATACAAAACAAATGATTCTAAATCAGTATGTACATAGTTGATTGGATGATTTACCAGTTTCTCCTTGCTAGTAATCATGTACCTCATCTTTTACTCCTAGTATAATTTCCTCATTTGACCGAACACGGGAATGGTAGCATAGGAGAAATCAAGCTGCATTATCCCTTTAATCTTTGCTCCCCAAGATCTGGAAAGAAACATGCCAAATCTAAGAGGTATATCCGCCACAACCACATCCATCAAAACATTTTTAGCCAGAATCTTATCCAAATTGACCACCAAATCTTTTATAAGACCAATGCATCTTACTCTGCCAAAATCAAAAGAGAAAAGGTCATGGTATTTTTTGGTGATATCCAATCCCAATTTCTCCATGATGGCCTTAGGCATGAGATTATGGGATACTCTAGAATCAAACATAACATCGTGTAACAAGTAATCATGCACCCTAAGGCTGATGTAAAAAGGAGCTACATCATTATATTGAGATTGACCTTCCAATGTTGGACCAAAAATCAACTTAGGTTGATCGTCCTTCACATTTACGATATCAGATAATGGATCTAAATTCAATATCTTAGACACCTGACCTTTGTAGTTGTTGTTCTTCATCAATTTAGTCAAAGGAATAGATACTTTTAACTTATCAATTTCATTTTCCAAGTTAAAAACTGAAGTTTTGTCTACCTCTTTCACTGAAACATCCTTCTTTTCAGTTTTCTCCTTTGATAGACTTGGCTAATTGGATCTTTCATTTGCTGATGGCGTTTTGCTAGTGGTAGGATCAACTGTCTCTTTTCCCTTTTTCTGCACAATGGGAGGATCATTTTTTGGCAATGCAGTCTCCTTCCTTCTCTCAATTGGATTTTTGGGCACGTCTATATTTATGAGTGAATATTGTGGCTACTGGGCTGACAAAGCATTCATGTATCCTCTTTGATATTCATCAGATTCCTCCTCAAGAACTATTTCATTTGCCAAGATGAAATTTTCATCCCTTTGTATGGCTGAATTCTTAGAGTACTCCTCATCTTTAGTGATAAAAATTGGCATATCATCAGGTGTACAGAAATGATTCTCCTCTCCAATTAGATTCTCCTCCTCATCTGATTCCGGATCATGTACAAAATTCTGATGTAAGGGTTCTTCACCTGCTGTTGTGTTGCTTGGTCTTGTGCTCACTGCTCTCTTTGCTTGATTCTAAATTATGGTTGCTGCTGACCACAAAAGTTGGGATTTGTGACTTGTGGTTCAGGCTTGCCAATTGTCAATTTGTCAAACATCTTCTCCATCTTCTGGAGCACTTGATCTGAAGTGGAAACCTCTTCCTTTATTGTTACCTTCTTTTCAGCCTTTCTAGCTCTCTTGGTAAGCATATTTGCTTCAACACTGACCGCAATTTTCTGCATGTCTTCCAAAGTAGCCAAATCTCTTTCTCTTAATTGATAGGCCATATCCGGATCGAAACCATCCAGAAACTTAATCAAAGCCATTCCCATAGATGGTTTTATATGATTAGGAATTGCATTATAAACAAAATTGAATCTAATACAATAATCTTGAATAGACTCACCAACATTCTACTGGATGTTCTCATATTCTAAAAGGATTTGAAGAGGATTTTTCTTCACTTCCTAGCGATCCAAGAATTGTCTCTGAAGATTAGTGAATGTAGTGATACTTGCAGTCGGCAAAGCTCTGAACCACTTCTTCACTTCACCACCAAAGGTTTGTACAAACAGTCTCATTGTCACAATTTTTTTATCACTCTCATGAAGATCGAAGAAATCTATCATTCTATCCACATGGTGCTAAGCTATAACACCATGAGGGGTGCCATCAAATAAATGAATTTTTCTTTGATAATTGGCAGGCATGTCATCCAAATTTTGAGGCAGCACAAGGGGTGCAAAATGAGTAGCCATTGCTCTTGGTGGATTTGTGATTAGTCTTAGGGATGTTGGGGGAGTGGGTATAGCTGATGTATGGGGTGTATGAGGTGTATGTGGAGGTGAAGAAATTTTGGATGTTTGAGGAGTAGAAGGAGTAGATGGAGGTGACACCATTGTAGATTTTTTATTAGAGATAGAAGGCCGCATAGGAATGGTGGGAATGAAGGGAGTTTCGGTGGGAATTCCAGAGCTAGATGCAATTGTGGAGGACCCAAGGGTTGCAGATGTAGACTCTAAGAAATCAGCGATGTTTGAAGCCACAAATGAAGTTTGGAGTTGTTTCAAGATATAATCGTCAATTGGTTTATTGGCTTTTTCAGTTTCAAGATCTTTGACAAAATCTGGATTTAGGATAGTAGAACCAACAACACTTTCGGATTTGGTCTCAAATAGTGACAGATCAAATCGTTCGTCAAACTTAAGATCTTCAAGATACTCAAAAACCACAGGACATGAATGAGATTTGAACACAAGAATCACAGAAATTTCTTGGCGAAGGATTCTTGGAATAAGATTGGGATTTTTGTAAACTAGAAGTGGATCAAGATTATGATTCACTCGGGTATATCTTCTAGAAGCCAATGTGTTATTATTTCCAAGAAATCAAATGGACATTATCAACTTTTTTAGCCTATCAAATTCTAAGCTTATCATCCAAAAGTTTAGAATTATTAGATGTACTGGGGCAATTTGTAAGCCAGATGTTCCATTTATAAGACTAGACCATAGATTGACTGAAGTAGCTTTTATCTACTTGCGCTAATGTAAAGAAAAAGCATTTCAAAGGCTACTTGGCTAATCTTCAGGCTCCGTCTGTTTATAAAATGAAGAACACTAAAAAAAAACAATTTCTTCCCCAGTACGGTCTCCACTATGTTAGTGCCTAAATCTACCTCAGGCTGAGAAAGGTAGGATCTAGGGTAACATCAAACCATGCTTAACCTAGTAGCTAGCCCTACCAGGTCGGGAGAGGGCTCTCTCCTGTCAATCTCAGCAAAAATATGATCAATAAGGGCATGAGATGACTGATATGCTGACTGATTTGAGGTTAGGTATGTGTGCAATAGATTTTGATTGAATTTAATGATGTTTTTTTGGCTCAGATGGAAACGCAGATTTGGGTTTGGGGAATGAGGCTCAGTTTTGCAGAGATCTCTATGGGGCAAGGAAGGAAACTGATTTGGCACTTCAAGTTGAATGAGATGGAGAGATTAGATAGGTGAGGAGTTGAAGAGGGCAGGAAAGCCTTAGGGATCCTCTTCAAACAGCTGAAAACATCAATAACTAAGAAAACACTAGGTAGAGCACTGCAATTTCAATGGATTCTACCTATGTTCTTGTTTGTTTTAGTTAAGAAGAAACAAGATAGATAATGACATACATAAAATATAAGTGAACTCACAATTACAGAAGAAAGCACTGTACCAAAATAAATGCCACATGAATCCCAAAGATTGTTGCAAACCCTAGTCTCTTCCTTAGCCAAATCACTGAAATGTGAATACAATGAAGCTCCAAGCTTTCTCAAAAGTCCAACCATGCTAATGACTGAAAAATTACAAGATATAGACAAACCATAACTCATCCTAGCCTCTAGGGGTTGAGCTCATAAGTTTAAGAGATGTTCCAACTAATTCTAAACTGAGAACCAAAAATTAGGTAGTGGAACAACTTGCCTATAAAAACTAGGGAACTGATTCATTCAGATGCAAACTACCTTTTGATAAATGAATCTACCTCCATGAGTGAAAATTTGACATAATTACATCTATATCGATCAATTTACATTAAATTACATCATAAGTTTGACATTAAGAAGGAGCAAAGTCAAACTGTCAAGTAACTAGGCAAAAAACAAAGTATACCTGGTCAAACTAAGCAAAATTTCCCCAATGCGCTGCGCTGATTTTCCTATGCATAACACCTATTTGCAGCCACTTTTGGAGGCCTTCCCATTGTCACAATTTTCTCCAATTCTACTTGTTGGAAAGGTCTGCCTGTCTACTTTCCAGAACAAGTGGAATTTTTGAATTTGGCCTCCATTTACCACATGCTTCCCGTGTGTCCAAATAGAGACACAATGGTCATTTTTAAGGTGTTTTTGACCTTTTCGGGGGCTCAAAACTTGTCAAAATTTCTTGGCCATTGGTAAGCATGCATATTTTTCCTAGAAAAATCCAAAAATTCTGTGTTTTCTTCATTTGGAGGCCTCCATCAAAAGTGAGCGCTAAGTGGTGCAGCGCATTGGGCAGAAAATTCTGTGTTTTAGCCCAAAAATTCCAAAAATGCAAAAAGTGCCCCAAATTTTTTGAAATTTGGGCTGAGTGTTCTCCATCAGGTTCTGTGTTTGGCTAAGGAAGCCTTAGCCAATATCTGAAGTCTATCTTGCTCCTTTCGCCTCCTCGATGCCCTCTTCAACTTTTCTTTCAAGCTTCTGATTCTTGCCTTGCAGGGGATGGAGTTGTTGAAGCTTGGCAAGTTGACCAAGGTTGCCATTGAAGTGATTTACATACAAGAGAACTGAAAATACATGAATTTATACAACAAAAACCTAAAATAATCTGTTTTTCCTCAAAACAGGGTTTTGAGAAAAAATACATTTTTGAGCAATTGATTATGAAATTTATTGGTACTGGAACTTTATTCAACCTCCTCATGCTCTTGCTGACTATTATTGAACATTTTGAGGACCTTTTTGATGAAACCCTAGACCTAATGAAACCGGAACCCTACAAATGACTCTTGTAAATTTAAAGACAAAAAGCAACTGCAGATGATCTTGATGAATGGAATTGGGCCAACAGGTAAAGGACATGAGGAAAATGTACAACAAGCCACTACTGTCAAATGATCCATGCTCCTAATGGAAAGCAGTTGACTGAGAAAGACACCTAATATGCAATGCAACAAGAGAATTTGATCTCTGACATAGGGATGAAGATACCGACACTAACAGAGTCAATTTCCAGTAGGGTTTGACCCAATTCATTCTATCCTTCCAAAATTGAGTTTGGATTTGATTCTTTCTAAAAATCAGGCCCAGATTGATCCTTGGGTTGACACTGAAAAGCTTCCTACAAACCATATTACAATTGATTGTCATAAGGAATTTCAGACTATTATTCCTCACTCTAATAGCTCACAAAAAAATGCAAGCTTAAAGGTAAGTACTCTACAGGTCATAAGGCAACAAAAATGTGTTATTATCAACCATATGCCATCAAGAGTTTTAGTTGAATTGCTTCTCCCCCACAATGTTTGATGTTGAACTGGAGGCTCTAGCTAATAGCTTGTCATTAGAACTAGAACCAATGTCTATCAAGGGAAATTTCTTTCAGATTAAAGCAAGCTTTGAAACTATAGAAGTGGAAAGATATGATCCGCACAAGAGGAAAAGAAAAGAAACAGAATGTAAACAAATTTCCCTATGTGGTGGTATGGACACTGACTTCAATTCTTGGTTTTATGATACAATAGATGAGGCATTATTCTCATCCTTTGATCGTGGCCCATCCAATGGATCAGTAGATTTCTTGGAAGACTCAAACTATCGTGACCTTATATCACCATTTATCGACTCTAGATATTCCAAATGAAAATAATGTCATTGAACATTAGAGGGGTGTGATCCTCTTAGGCAAAAGGATCCCTTATTAACAGTATACAAATAAAAAATCTGATATTTTCCTTTTACACGAGACAATGATGGAGAAGGTAAAGGAATAAGTCATTTTTCTCAATCTATGCCCTGCATGAGAGGTCTATGCTACCAACGCCTCTAGTTTGTCCAGAGGGATTTATGCCATGTGGAATCCAAATTCTTTCACCTTGAAATATTACAAGACATGTGCTGGAATTTTTATGCCTGGCTTCTATAGGGTTTTGTACATTTACTTCGTATACTTAACATCTATGCTCTATATAACAATCGAAATATTTTTTGGTAGAAAGTTGATTCTACTAGGGTCCTGGACATGCACTCATTGATCATTGCTGGTGATATTAAACTTATTTTGGATGCAAAGGAATGTTGGGGGCATAAGGCCAAGGTGGACCCATTAGTTACTCTCTTCAAAGAACTCTTCAGTTAGAAACTACTATGTGACGTTATCCCCTACCCTTTATTCCTCACCTAGATGATTGGGAGGATTGGGGCGTGGAGAATTTCCAAATGAATTGACTGGTTCTTTGTTCATTCATTCTTATTCCAGAGATTGAAAAGGATTCAGACTTCTTCTTTCTTTTCAGAAGCTTTAAATGAATATGTTATCCTTCTAGAATGGGATGAGGATACGTGCCCTAATTTTGTACCTTTCAAATTGAATCATATGTGGTTGAATGAACCAAAATTATATGACCCAGTTAGATGCTCCTGGAATTCCCCTATTTTGGCTGATATCAACAATCCATCATTGTTTATCAATTTAAAATTGAAGAGGCTTAAAAGGGAGGTGCCAGCATGGATCAAGAATGATGAATTATTGCTCTCTAAAGAGTTGGAAACTATTGATCAAGATATTGCTTCACTGTTGGACCCATCCATCCCTAAATACTTCTCTAAGAATGTTTAAAACCTATTCTCAATCTGGGGAATGGAAAAAAAAATTATTTTAAGACTTCAGGAAGAGGAGTGGTGGCTCAAGAGTTAAATCACTTGGATTAAAGGTGGAGATAAAACAACTAATATTTTTCACGAGGCTACATAAAAAATAAAGTGGATCAACACTATTTTGGCCATTAGATGAAATGATGGTTGAAGTATAACATCCATGGAAGATATCAGACATGAGGCATTTCTCTTCTTCTACAATCAATACAACGATGCAGACAAGAGAAACATTGAAGAGAAAATGGAATTTGTGAATCTATATCCAATAATGGTTAGGAAGGAACATCTAACAAAGATGGATGTCCCTATCTCAGAAGATGAACCCTTACAAACATTGAAGGAAATGGCGAAGCAAAAGATCCCGAGACATAATCGTTGGATCCTTCGACTCTTTCTCTACTTCTTTGATATTATGGGACCTGAACTCCATATGGTGGAAGAATCCAGAACCTCCAGTTTTATATCAACACAGTACTCCAAAGAAATTCAGATTTTTTGGCTGATAGGAGAACTCAAGACGTGGTGGAAATCACGCAAGAGTGCATCCACTCAATCAAAACCAAGAAATTGAAAGCATGCTTAATGGAAGTTGACCTTATTAGAGCCTATGATAGGGTTGATTGAGAATTCCTCCAAATGATCCTCTATAAAATTGGTTTCCCAAATAGGAACATCAAATGGATTATAGCATGCTTAAATTTGGCTACATTGGTTTTCCTAATCAATTGAGAGGCCACCAACTTATTTGGAATACACCGAGGGATTAGGAAAGGATGTGCATGTCTCCTTTACACTTTATTTTGGTGATCGATTCTCTTAGTAGAGGAATAAAAGATGAAAAGGAGACACAGACAATTAAGGGCTATAGGATCACAAGGAGCAATAGCCTAACACACCTTATGCTCGTGGAAGATGTTATATTTCCTAGGGAAGAAAAAACAGCAGAATGGGGCACTTATTTTCAAGCCTTCTCAAATTTTGGCAAAGCTTCAGGCCTCATAATTAATAAAGGAAAATTAAAGATTATTTTTTATGTTAGGGCTTCATAGGACATCATTCATATTGCTTCTATGTTTGGGATTAAAATTCACCCTCTTTTCGTTGGCTTTAAATATCTGGGCTTTAACTTAAATCCTTGCAAATATGAGATACCAAATTGGTTATGGATTATTAAGAAAAAATGAAAAAAATTCACTGCTTGGGAAAATAAATGTTTCACTCTTGGAGGCATGGTCATGATAGTGAAGGATGTTCTGCGAGGAATTTCCACTTTTTCGATGCATTTATTCCACATTCCTGAGGCCATCATAAATAGAAAAGATTCCATCATTATGTGATTCCTTTGGTTTAGGGAAGGTAACAACAAAGCGATACATCTCATTATACTTGATTATATCTCCTGGACCATATAAATGGGTTGGTGTGGTGTTCAGGACTTTAGACACTTGAACTTAGCTCTTTTCGCCTCAACTCTTTGGTGTGTATTCAATGCCAAGGGCCTATGGCAGGAAATTAGATTTTCTAAATATATGTGAATTTCCAATCTGGAGGACTGGATCGTGGCAGGGGCACCATCTCATTATACCATAGCTTTCATTTGGCATAGGTTAATGGCCACACATCCTTGGTTTTGTTCCAATCTGCGCTGGCAAGTGCATAATGGGACTAAGGTGCTCGTTAATGTGGATACTATGAAGGACTTCTTTCGAAACCATATCCTCCCTCTTCCCATCATTCAAAGTCTCAACATGATCCACTATCGTTCTCTAGCCAACCTTGGTGCCATATGACTCTCTGCTCTCTTCAACTTCTTGGCCTCACACTTAGGATATTGGCCTGCTGGAGCAATTCTTCACTGAATGGGAGCTCTATTGTTGTCAATTGGGACAGGCTAGTATTTCCCTATCTCAAAAATAAGACAAGCTTGTCTGGGATGTTCATGTGGCTAAAGGATCCTTTTTTGCTAAGGAAGCTTACTCTTATATATCCATGCATATTCTACCTTTTTTTGTTGTTGATTAGACTGCACAAATGTGGAAATGGGAGGTCCCTCTGAAGCTCAAATGCTTCATTAGGTTTACCATCCACAACCAAATACTTACTTGGGAGAACCTAATGAAGAGAGACTTTCATGGACTAGCCAGATGCTTGCTTTGTGGCAGGACTTTGAAGATTGCACTCATCTCTTTCTAATCTGCTCTTTGTGGTTGTCATTTGGGAGGATGTCTTAAGGTATCTAAAGATTATTGCTCAGGTGAATCGATTCTCCAGCCTTTCATGCCTAAAATCCTAGTAATCTACTCAGAAAGCCTATAGGGCTCTGCATCTGTACGTCATTTGGGGCATCTAGTGTAGTAGGAATGATTACATTTTTTAGGGCATCTGTCGTGACATTCAAACATTCAGCCTCTAGATCATTTCATATTTCATGGAGATTGGTCAATAGTATCTTCAGTCGCATTCCCACCTTGTTTCCTATCTCGACTTGGAGGATAAGTTTCCGATCAAATATTTTGATGGCCCTCTTCTGGGGTAGTTTTGGATGTGGGGTTCATATCCGAATTATCCCTTTTGAGGTGTATATTTTTTGCTAGTGTGGAGGTGTTGGTTCCAATTGCAAGGTTGAATTGGTGGCCCTCTGGGGGTGTTATGGTGTGCCCTCTAGTTTGCAATCGACAAAAATCTTGTAGTTGGAGACGCTTTGTAAATCATTCAATAGATTCAAGGGCACAATGCTCTCGAGGTTTCATATTTGGTCAAATGGATGAAGAACACTAGGTCGCTTCTCCCCTCCTTTCTTGATATCACCTTCTAGCATGTCTTTCAAGTGCAAAATCAACAAGGAGCTACTTTGTCCAGATGTGGGTTGTCCATATTTCCTAGGCTGATTTTTTTCTAACATATGGTTCACAACTCTATTCGAAGCGATGGTTATTTTGAGATGTAACCATGCAAGTTTGCTCATGATCCAATTTTCTGGTTGTGTTGTTGTTTAGTATGCTCATATCAAGTTGGGTTTTTAATACTTCGATGCTTTCAGTCCTTTTAAGTTTATCTATCTGTATACTCTGCTTGGCCGCATTTGGGATAAGTTTCGAGCTTTTCTCACATAGTTTTGCTTCTTATGTCTTTGTCACTAAGCCATATGAATCATGGTTTTGATGGATTTGCTAAATGGTCAACAAGAAAAAAACTATGTAAATGTAAGCCTTTATTATTATTTTAATGAAATCGTCCTGTTTTGTTTTTTTTTTGTGGAAAAAAATAGGTTCAAAACAACTTCATTCCACAAAATCCTAAATTGCAGACCATGATTAACTATTCAACTCAAAGGGATCCCCATATTTTATGTGAATCGTTGGATCAAAGGTGCATGAGATTAAGTCATGGCATGCATTGAGGAACGTACACAGAGATTACTCGTGCATAGAACAAATTGCGTACCGCTCCCACACCTATATTAACTATCGAGCATACAAGGGGGCTCGCAATTAACCTAGACTGTCAATCAAGCGATGGTTAATATAATCAACGGGCAGGCTGTTGGAATGTGCATTGGCACTGTGAACAGAGGGACTTGAAATAAGGCGCCAATGGCTAACGAAGGCACGAGATGGGAAATCCCCTATCATCCAATGGATGTCATGCCACGCAATAGATAGGAAGTACTAGACGAGAATAGTTCTGTCATGTTGACAAATAAATTCACATTGCATTGTTCCAAGTTTAGTTGGAAGAAGACATGGAAACTGGTTGGCCCAATGAGTCTGGTGCAAGATGGAAAGCACAAGATATAGATATAGTGGCCTACAAATAAGACATGATATGCACCTGAATGAACAGGTCAGAAGACTAAAAATTGAAGCAATCGCACATGTTGTTTGAGAAAAATACCAAAGCGCACGCATCTACGCACAGCATGTGCTACACATTATTATGTCAGATATCCCTCGTCGAAAGAATATTTAAAAGAAAGATCGACGTGGTCATGCATTTGGTCGATTGTCTAATTTAGCGGTCAGACAGAAAAATTATAAATTTGTGTGAACAATAGGTAACCGTGAGTGCCTGACCGTCGGCCCTGACACGAGCCAGATTCGTGCTTCCTGGAAGAAATGAATTGGTCCCCAAAAATTTGTGATCAAGCGCAGGCGTGTTTCATAATCTCAGACAATAAAGTGCGCCAGCGTCTACGGAATAGTCAAAATGACACGGAAATCTCCCGAGAGAACCGCCGGTGGGATTCTGACCCACTGTGGCTCTTCCCCCTTCTAATATATAAATTCCAATAAAATTCCAGAAGTTTATGACAACTAAATCATATACGGCAATGGGAATTCTTACTCTGCCATATCAGTTTGCTGGGCACCGCAGCCTTTGACAGGAGATACTACAGGTGAGAATCCCCAGCTTTATGAGACGGTTGCATGTGCATGCATGATATCCCAATACCAATGGTGTTTCGACAATCTTTTAATGCCCCTTCGTTTCTCCGGACCTTATTGGATTTAAATCAAAAAATGATATAAACTTTCATGTTCAATGTTTATTACAGGGTTTTGAAATATTTAGGAATGTGATGAATTTAAGCTAGAATTTTAGAATATTTTTAAAATCGGTAATCTATTTAAATTTAGCTTATTCATGTTAATCACAAGAATTCTTTATATTAATTTTACTATTAATTTCAAAAATATTTTCAAAATCTGCAATCTTAGTTAACATATAATGTCTAAATTGGGATGATACAACAAGTATTTCTTAACAAGATGAAGGAGGTCTTACCCCATTTACTAAAGAGAGTGGATTCGCTCGCTTAACTTAATTTATTGTAATTGAGATAAGAATTTGATTTTTCAAAGTAATAGGGTTGAATAGAGAAATAAGAGATTATTTCCACAACAACATGGAATACATTATTTGAGATGAATGAATAGGTGGATCTGAGCAAACCATTCTATTGTATACAGACAAATTTGTAATTGTATATAGACATGTTTGTGAAAATTACCTTTCCAAATGAGTCTTCCTAGGGCTCATTTTGATGGGGCTCCTCAAAATGGAATATGTGCTTGTGGAGTCTTCATAAGTAAAAAGGAGGATCAACATTTTGCCATCTATTGGAATGGGGGAGAAGAAAGAAATAACAAAGCGTAAACTATGGCTCTAACAAGACTACTTCTGTTCTATAACTTCCTAAATATAGATTCCCTGCAGATCTATGGAGACTCCAAACTCATAATAGACCATGTTAGCAGTGAGATTTCCATAAAAATTTAAAATTTGTTCAGTGGGATGAACAGAATTGCTTCTCTTAGGAAAGCTACAAAGTACTTCTCCAGAAACCATGTCGAGAGATCCCAAAATATACTTGCAGATGATCTTTCAAAGAAAGGGCTCCATGCACAGATTGGAAAATGGAATATGAACATAATAGTGGGGAACAAAACGCATCAAATCCAGGATTTCTCTCTTCCGAGTACATAGTGATCATACTACAGGCCCTGGTATGTTTCATGAACCTCTTATTTAGATTTTTCTTCTAAAAGCACATGTTTCTCAGTTATTGCAAGTACCGCCGATTGCGGGTTTTGTCTCCTATCCCCAAAATCTATCTATGGTATGGTTTCTAAAGCATTGTTTTCTATCCTGCATCTTTGCAGCATAGATTGTTTATTAGGCTACAAGTTTTGGCTCTCTATACTACTATATTGTTTTTTGGAATCAATGATTTATAATACTATCAAGTTTTTTTCGTACTAAAAAAAATAAAAATTGTAATGACTAGAATATACATAGAAGAATATAGATCAGAGATCTATGTTGGGTTGAGTAAGCTAAGAAAGCTCAGTGGATCCAAAGGCTATAACAAAAATTTATTGTTAAATATGGGCAAATTAGGGTCGATATATTTAACTAGAGGAATTTTTGCAATAAAGTCATACATAATGTGAGGTTTAATAAAAGAGATTGTGTTACCATCTTCCATTTTTATTTTGTCTTTTAAAAGACTATTGTTATGATTAAAGGCATAATATGTACAATTAAAAATTCTCTTTAGAAAAAAAATATAGAATGTGATTTTTTTGTTTCTCCTATAATTCATTCATATTAGTAAGCTATAATAAAACCAAAACACCAACCTCATACTTACAAGGAAGGTGCTTTTCCATTAAAATAATATTATTTAAAAAATATGTTATTTTTATGATATGTTATTTTCATAAAAATACAAAGATCAACCAAAATATATTGTCCTATCAATGAAGACAAATTACGTTACCTATTGCTACATGACCTGCTCTTCCCACTGTGAGGTATGACAAAATATTTCCATAAAAATATACCATCCCGCCACATTGAAAAAACAAAATTATATGATTTATTAGATATTGTTCATATCGAATGCTACATGCATTCCTTGAAACTAGATACTACAGGGAATCGTTGTATTTAGTTGCAAAGAACAAGCAAGATTGTTAACTAATGTGCACCTACTAATTATAGGTACGATAGATTCCTCATATGCACTCAAAACAAGCAAATTATTTATATAAATGTATCATAACTTCATGTTAGATTATAAAGTCAACCTTGATAGACGAAATTGTATTCTTCAAATCAAAATGGTATATGTAGTTGTAAATCAAGAGCCATATGCCAACCGTAGCAAGTTTTCCCAATAACATAGTAATTGGGGTCTCCCAATTAAGATGATCTTATTTAAGTACACTGATATATTGTGGGACACAAACAAAATAAAATTTTAAGCATAATAAAGTATAACATGTTTATATATATTCTTAAGAGACCTTGTCGCAAGCAATTAGGTAGGTAGGGAGGTTGGAAAAAGCATTGCATCAATTGTGTTATTGCTTTCTTAATAAAGGTTATTTCTATTTGTTATATATATTTGTGATTGATAAGTGGGTGAATCCTGAAAATCACTCTTACCCTGTGGTTGAGAGGTCATGACTCAGGGGCATCTAAGCCGTCAAAGTCATTCGAGGATCGCACCTAGCCTAAGCTGCACCAGCAGAAACCATGTTGGATTTTTGGTATCAGTGAGACTAGAACCAATGACCTTACATACGGAGTGCCTTAATAGCGCACTCCTTCACCAATTGTTCTACTTCTCTTCGATTTCTATTTGTATATAATATATATATATATATATATATATATATATATATATTTTTATATAGTAGCATGAAATTTCACATTAAAAACTCAAAAAGTTTGGAATATTCATATTGAAACCCCAATAAGATATTAATGAAGAATAGACATTTCAAATTTTAAGAGCAAACAGAAAGATCAGATGGAAAATAAATTATCGCCTTGAACATCCTAAGAATTCAATCTCTTTAAGAGCAACAAAAAAATGCTTGTATATGAAAAGAAGAACACCTTTTGTAATTATTTTTTTCTATAAATTATGACATATGTAATAAGTTCCATCCTTGTTGAGAACACTCGAAATATTTTGAGTCTAGCAAAGAGAGATTCATATTCTAATCAGCCCATCACCCTAAACAACTTAAGAACCATATCAACCATTATTTCCCCTTCAGTAGCATTTAAACAACACATAAATGAAAAATAAAAAAAATTCTCATTCCATTAAGCCATAGAAGCAAAGGCTTCAAATCTAAATCTGTTTCAACTTCTACAAACTAGTAGAACAAAGCCCTGTCTCTCCTTTCATTCACTATGACGTATCCATAATATTTTCTTGAACGTCACAATAGGATGTCCAAGAACATTTCCCACAATGTCAACTTCTAGAACTAATAAGAGCTTTTTGAATGGAATGGCTAGAATAATCTGTCAAGAGTAGCATAGGGAAGACATGAAATGATAAATCAAAACAAGAGGAGCTCATAGGTGTGGATCACCAAGAGCTACCTCAAGCAAAACACCACACAAGCTTCACATTAATCATCAATATTAAATAGATACAATTTGTTAGGGAAAACAAATCATATCCCAGGAGAATAGGAATTGAATAACTATAGAAATAAAAATCACAACTACGTAACAATAATAGCCTATTCTCCATTAATTCTAACACTCACCCTTAATGGAGAAAGGGTTCTTAAACGCACCTAATATGCCATAACCAACTCAAACTTCAGTCTTCTTAGAGGCTTAGTAAATATATCAGCGATATTATCACAAGAATTACAATATTCAACACAAATCTCTTTGGACTGAACCCTTTCCCTAACAAAATGAAATTGAGTGTTCTATGTGCTTAGTGTTTTTATGAAACGGAGGAATGTAAGCCAGTTTGATGGAACTTTGATTATCACAATTGATAATCGTAGCTTTTGTCTATTCTTCTCCTGCATCTTGGAGAAGTTTGCACAACCAAACTGCCTCACATGTTACTACACACATATATTGATATTCTGCTTCCGCTGCGAATAAGGCTACAATATGTTGCTTCTTGCTACACCAAGAGATGAGCCCGGATCCAATGCTAAAGGCGTAACCTGTAATTGATCTTCTATCATCTAAATTTCTTGCCCAATCAGAGTTTGTATAACCTGTCAAGCTAACATCAAATGAATCAAAATAAAAGAATACCAAAGTTTGAAGTTCCTTGTAGATACCTCAGTACTCCTTTCACTGCAAGCCAATGGTTCTCATGAGGTTGATTCATAAACTGACTCAAAACAGTGACTGCATAAGCTAGATTTGGTCTCAATGTAGTTAAATAAATAAGACTACCAACCAACTGTCTGTACAATGTTGCATCTGCATATTTCGAACCATCATTCACCTGAATTTTTCTATTATGTTGTAAAGGCATGAATGCAGCCTTGCACTCATCCATTTTAAATTTAGTCAACAAACTCTTAGCATACTTACCCTGGGACAAGAAAGTTTGGCTTCGATCTCTCCAAACTTCTAGACCCAAAGAGTAATATAATTCTCCAAGGTCCTTCATCTCAAATTTCTGTGATAACTGCTGCTTGATTTCTTCAATGAGATTTTATGCACTTCCTGTGATGATCAAATCATCTACATATAAATAAATCTACACTATCTTCCCCTCATCATTAAACACAGTATACAAATTAGGATAATTTTTTCTCTGTTTATAACCATGCATGAAGAAAATGAATCAATTTTGTCATACTAGGATCTAGGAGCCTGTTTTAAACCATATAAAGCTTTCTTTAATCTATGGACTAACTGCTCTTCTCCCTTGTTAATAAACCCCTTAGGCTACACTAAGTACACTTATTCTTTTAAATCACCATTTAAGAAAGTAGATTTAACATCTAATTGATGTATTTTCCAATGATTCTTAGTGGCTAAAGAAATAATCGATCTAATAGTATTTACTTTTGCAACAGGGGAAAATGTTTCCTTAAAGTCAACATCTTCTTTATGGAGATACCGTTTGCAGCCAACCCTGCTTTATACTTATCAATAGACCCACTTGCTTTAAATTTCAACTTAAATAACCATCTGCAACCTATGGGTTGTTTACCATGGGGAAGATTTACTAGATCCCAAGTATTATTCTTAATAAAATATTCATATTCCTCCTTCATTGCTTCCTTCCATTCACAACTCTTACTAGCTTCATGAAAATTAGAAGGTTCTACAATGTTTAGCATACTAGTCATGAGCGCACAATCCCTATACCGAGCTACTAACTGTTTCAGCTTCCTAGATCTCCTTAGTGGTGGGGTGTCAACTATTCTACTTTGTTCTTCTCTTTGCGGATTGAACTCAATTCCCTCCTCTTTATCTTACAATTTTTGTTGTTGTTGTTGCTGACTGATCCCTGTTTCAACATCCTCATTGAAAGTAAAGGTACATGCAATTCTTCATTATCTTGAATAGGATTTCCATCATCAACATGTTCATGGAATACTATGTCTCTACTGACAAACACCTTGTGAGTAGAAGGATGAAACAACTTATAAGCCTTATATTCATTGCAATATCCAATGAAAGTACATTTAATGGCCTTTGAATCTAACTTCTTCCTGTTTTCTTTGGGAACATGCGCAAAAGATTTACAAACAAATACTATAAGATTACTTACTATAGGGTTGAAGCCAAACAACGCTTCAAAACGATTTTTATAATCAAGACTTTTAGTGGGACTCATATTCTTCAAATACATTGTAGTATTGATAGCTTTTGCCCAAAAGCATTAGTTAGATTCTTACCTTTCAACATACATCAAGCACACTCCACCAATGTTCTATTTTTCCTCTCAGCTACCCCATTCTATTGAGGAGTGTAAGGTGTTGTAAACTGTTGTTGTATCCCATGCTCTTTGTAGTATTTGATGAAATCCCCTTTCTTGAATTCTCCGCCTTGATCTGATCGAAGAAACCTGATGAACTTTCCAGTCTTCTTTTCAATCATGTTCCTGAACTGCTTAAATTACTCAAAGGCGTGACTCTTCAGTCTAAGAAAATACACCCATGTGAATCTTGTATAGTCATCAACAAATATTATAAGATAGTATGCCCCACATAACGATCTTGTCTCCATAGGCCCACATAAATCAGTGTGTACAAGTTCGAGTGTATCCCTCTATTTCCTATCTTTAATAACAGGAAATTCAACTCTATGTTGTTTATCGAATGCACATGCTTCACAATAAATATGCAATTTTTTCAAAATAAGAAGACCATCTACCATACCTTTATTTTGTAACAGAAGAAGATCAATGAAATTGATGTGTCCAAGTCGTTGATGCCACAAGCTTTTAGCAGACTTATCCAATGACATCAATGCTTGCAGTGGTGTACTCTTCACATCTAGTTTATAGAGTCCTCCTATACAAACACCTATAGCAATAGGCTTCATCTGGTCCAACAAGTACTTAATAATACAATAAGATTTAAAGAATTCTACCTTGAGATCCTAATCTGTAATCTTTGATACATAAATTAGGTTCTTCTTAATACCAGGTACATACCACACATCAGATATATTCCTGATGTTTCCATCAGGCAAAGTGACAAGGACATCTCCACATCCCTTGATCTCATACCCTCTATCATCTCCAAGATATACTTTTACTCCAGTGTTGGATTATCTAAAATTTCCAAACCATTGCTTTTTACCTTTCATATGTGAGGAGGCTCCAGAATCTACGAGCCAAATATCTAATTCATCCTCCTCATTGGCTAGTGTAGTTTCAACCATAATTAATCTGACATCTTGGTTCTGATCTGCATCAGCCAGATGACCTGCATGTCTTCTCTGCTTGTACCTGTCTCCATCTTCCTTTTTCTTATGGAAAAATTTAGCAATATGGCCTATCTTACCACAATAAAAACATTTAGGAGTAGATTCATGTTTATGTGAGGCCATACCTTCTAGTGTCCTTTTTCATGATATGTTTCCTTTCTTGTGATCAGCCACTACTTCCCCTTTGGCTTGAACTTAGTCATCAATGCAAGATCTAGATTTTGAGGTTTGAGGGACAACCTCCTTTCTTCTTCTTGTAGCAAGATCCCGATAAGCTCTTCAAAGCGTAGAGGATTTTCTGTTGCATTCAATCCTGTTATAAACATCTGATAATCATTCGTCATGCCATTCATGGTAATCATCACCAAATCATTATTCGCCACAGTCTGACCAATATCAGTTAGTTTATATTTAACCTCCTTTATCAGGGATATGAATGAAGAAACATACTCATTGTCCTCCATCTTGATGGAGAGAATCTTCTTCCTAAGGTACAAAGTTCGACTGGTGTTCTTGATCTCGTATATTTCTTTGAGAATCATCCATATATCATTCGTCGTCTTGCACTCCCGAATGTGAGGGATCATGCAATATTTGACTGATAACTTCAGGAGAACCTTTTCCTTCATCTCCCCTTTCTTATAGTATTGAATTTCTATATTCGATCCACCAGTTTCAGTAATCGGCTTGACCTCATCATTGGTAGCAAAGCCATAGGCATTTTTTCCCTCAAGCAGAGTATGGAGCTTAAACTTCCAATTAGTGTAATTGGAGCTGTCAAGCTTATTACTCTCATTGAGATAAGCTTATGCGGTTTGATTATTCATTTTGAAATAATAAAAAACTTCAATAAATTTCAACAAACCCTAGACCTTCTTACAAAAAAAATTGCTAAGCCCAAATTCCTTTTTACAAAAATGCCCCTCTTATATCAGATAATAATCCCTTCAAAAATAATGCAGAGCTCTTCAATTTAAAGAAACTCCATATTTTTTAAATAAAGATTTAGGAAAAAAAAAATTAATTAAAAAATTTAATTATCTGAGCGATAATTATTCAAACTTTTTATAACAAGGGGCCATCTCAATAGATATTAAAAAAACTGGCAAATCACATTAATTCAATGTAGAACCTTTAATTCAACGGAGCACCAAACATTCAATTCTCATGCCCTCTCACCAGTTGGATGAGGATCTCATGCTATATCGAGGATATCAATATCTTGCATGCCTCTTTCGGCCTCAGTGGAAAATTATTTTCCGTCACTACTGATCTCCTCACAACCAACAAACAAAGAGTAGAATCTGGCCTCCTCAGCCTCCTCCTTGTGGTCAACAACAGGTTATCTTAGCGATCCACGCCAATCCCTTGGCGATCAACTGCTCCATGGGGCCTCCATGGAAATCTTCACCAGTTTCACTCATAGCCACATGGATATGGCCTTTGGCACGGATAGAATTCCTCCTCGATAGAGCGCTCCTCGGGTCTTCGGCCTCTTCCACGGTGAAGATGCAGCGAATGAAGAAAAAAAGACGTGACTCTTTTTCACGCAACAAAATTTCCAAACCATGCAGCCTCCTTCTCGGGTTAACATCTCTTCCTCACGGTCATGCATGCACCCACGCGGTCTCTCTCCAATCAGCCTCCCACATAGGTTCTTCCATGACCACCACGAACATGTAGCCTTTTTTTTTTGTTCACCTCAAGGTCATCACGTTTATCTACTAGGTTGTCACGAAGTTCATCGCAAATATTCAACATGGAGTCATGACGTTCCACCCAAACTTGTGACGAGCTTATAAAATAAAACCCGTGTGAAGTGTTACAGTACGATTGTCGCATTTTTCCACCCAAACCATGCGAAGCTTTCACCTCAAACGCACCCTTCACTCAACATACAGGGTTGATAACCCTGTAGCTATGATATCATGTAAAGAGTAGGAAAGGGAAGGCATGAAATGATAAACCAAAACAAGAGGAGCTCACAGGTGCAGATCACCTGGAGCTACCTAAAGAAAAACGCCACACAGGATTCACATTAATCTTCAATATTAAATAGATACATTTGTTAGGGACAACAAATCATATCCCAGGAGAATAGGAACTGAATAACTATAGAAAGAAAATTCACAACTACGTAACAGTAATAACCTACTCTCCATTATTCTAACATAATCAATAATTGAAGAAATCAAATCTTGATCTTAACCATGTCATCAAATTAAAAACGAATCTTAAACCATCAAATTGAGATGACAACCATCAATATCATGAGCTGGGGTGAGCATTTCGATTATTGTATTACAACTTGGTTAATATAGAGGCATTGGGTTGCATGAGGACATGTAACATGTTCAGTTTGGGGAGATCTTGGGCCACTAATTTATCGTTATTATTATCACTTCTTAACGTCCATTTCATCCATTTATATTGTTCTATTTATCATAATTCATCATATCATTCCATTTCATAATTATTTATGCTCTTGTGGATAAGTAATACTTGTTGTTCTCTAATTTTAATAAATTGATGATTATTATGCATTATTTTTCCAATGATGTTTTATTAATGAATTTGTTATAACATCACTCACGATTTTAGCCTCCAAGATCTCTTCCACATTGAAATTTTGATCTTCAACACATAATCAAATATTCCAACTCAGATATTTGTTGGGATAAAAAGCGATGATTTTGCGTTGGACATTTCAAGCAAATGAAAAAGAATATTGAAAATATGAGACATGGGTTTTGTGCAGAACGGGCCAAATTAATTTTCTAATGTCCAGTTTTCTAAAATTTGATGTAGATTGATACAAAATAAAAGTTCTTCGAAGGAAATTTTTGTAGATTTTCTATTGTGGCCATTTTCCAAATTACTCCAATTGCAATAATAGATTCAATTTGTTCCAACTTAATCACGATGGAAATATATCTCATATCTCATATATCTTATGGATATTTTGTAATTAATCTAAATTGTAAGGGGAATCATTTTTGTAATGAGTGTGTTGTAAATTTCCCATTATTATTTTTGTATTTAAACGACATAAATAAGGGAGAAACATGATATAAAACATATAGAGCAGATCAAATATTGAAGGATCTTCATTTGGTGTGTAAAAATAGAACTTTAGCTTGTAATTATTTCTTACAAACTATTGAGAATATCATAAAATTGTAATTTTGTGTACTCTATAATTCTCATCCACGACCCTAATGGCAAAGTTGGGCCCACTCTTCGGATGAGGTGTTCTTAATATTTTATGATTGTTGTTTATTTCTTTATTTTTTGTTACTCCTGATTGTTTTCACTCAGAGTTATTATTTAAGATTGTTCTTATTTGCTTTGTTAATTTCTATTATAATGATTTAGAACTCTTTTGGGCTATTGACCTTATGTTTTGTAATTGCTCAATACTGGGCAGGAAACCTATGGCCTACATAGACCTTGCATGATAATGTTGATTTTTAATGTACCTTGGACAAGTGGTTTCCCATGGGTTAGTCTCTCCCTAGGGAAAAGTGTCCAAACTAACTCTTTTCCTAAGTGTGACTTTATAAAGTGAGGGACAACTTTATAAGTGGTAAAGTCAATGTTAAATTATAAAGTGAAAAGTTACTTTAGACAGAAATTACAATGTGGGCACTTTATTTAATGGGTGAGTTAAAAAATAGAAAGTGAGAATTAAATGTACATTTATTCTCATCCCTTGATCTAAATGAATCTGAGTCGTTAGATCTTAGGGTTGCCCAAAAGTCATTAGGGAAACAAAAGGGGGGAAGAGAAAAGAGAGAATAAATTGATTCTTCATGAGCAGATTGGAGAAAGGAGGTTGAGAGATGGAGAAACGTTCTAAAGGACAAATTTGTGCAACAAGATGAAGGACTGATTTCTAGGCAAAGTTGGGCATGGAAATAAAGGCTTAGAAGACAACATAAGGTACAATATGAACATCATTGAATGTTGTGAGCTGCACGCTATTCGAGATAAGTTTTTGAAAAATAATCAGTACATTCCATACAATACAGTCCATACAGTCATATCTGTACAGTACATATTTTTAGTTTCAAGTGGGCACAAAAATCGAGGCAAAGTGGGCATGGTTTTCAAGGAGTTTTGGGTTGAAGAGATAAGTTGTATTTTTCTATTTTGTTTTGTCTGCAAATGTATTTTTCCTGAACTTGAAAGACAAATAAATTTTAAGAGCTCTCTAACAGGGTTTTCCCATAGAAGATTGAAGGTGTTTTTCCTGGGTCTAAGTTGACCAAAAAATTGTGTGTATTTTTATGTGTGTTGCAAGTTTGGTTATGTCAATATTTATTTTCAGCATGTCTTGACAATCCCATGTGTTTTTATCTAAATATTTTATTTCCAGAATTCTATGTGTTGAATGTATGTTTATGGGAAAGGGAATTTAACTGAATGGGATTGATAAGGTGAAACTAAAATTAGGTTGGGATTGTTGGAAACTTTTTTGTGGTCATCAAATTTCAACATGGTATCAAAGCTACATGCTGAAAATTGTAATTTGAATAGAAGACAATAGTTTGGGACAACAAACAGTGGTTTGGACAACAAACTGAAGTTTTTGACAGCAAACTCAGTTTGGACAACAAATTGATATTTTGGGACAGCAAGGTGAAATTTCAGACACACTGAACTTTTGGGACAACAAGGTGTGCAAGAGAGTTCAATTCTCCATTTTATTGGTTTTGTAAATTTTGGACAACAGTCATGGCCATGTTCTTAAGGATAGAGGACAGACTCAATGGGATATCCAACTATGCCATTTGGAAGGACAGAATTGAGACAATGTTTGATGAGGCGTCAATTTGGGGCATAGTGCAGCGAGTGGTTGTACCTCCTACTCTTGTGGATGAAATTGCTGAATTCACAAAAAATAATGCAAAGGCAAAAAAGATTTTGATGGAAAGTTTGAAGGATCATGTGGTTCCTCAGGTGAGAGGAAACACATATGCATATCATATGTGGAAAACTCTAACCACTCTCTATCAAAGTACCAATGTGAGCAGGAATATGTTACTCAAAGAACAATTGAAGAACATTAGGATGACAAAGGCCGAAAGTGTAGTTCATTATCTTGGTAGGGTCAAACAGGTACGTGATGATTTGATTGTTGTTGGTGAGATAGTTTCACCCACAAGGTTAGTCTAAATAGTTGTGGTGGGACTTCCTAAGTATTGGGAGGTCTTTGGAGATGTTATTACCTCTAGGGAGAATCTTCCCAATTGGGCATATTATGGGATGATTGTGTGCAACATGAGATACAGAAGGCTGGCAGTGGTGGGTGAAGGTAACAGATGAGGAGGATGTAGCCTTGACATCCAGGGGGGAGAACAAAGGGAACTCCATGAAAGGGGCCTCACCAGATGGGGCTAAGGGAATGGAGAAGAAGAAGAAAGATAAAAATGTGTCCAAAGTCAAAATATGGGCATGTCCGAAGATGGGACACTATGCTGCTATGTGTTTAGAGAGGAAGAATAAGGGGAAGAAGGGTATTGTAGCTTAAGCAGAGGTACCAAGACTTTGCATTTGTTACTTCTACATCTAGTATGAGTATATCATCTGATGTGTCATACATAGACAATGGGGCTTTCTGCCATATGACAGGTGCACGAGAGTTCTTTTCAGAGCTTGTAGAGAGGGCATTTGATATTGAGATTGTACTAAGAGATGACCACACTATCAGAGTTGTTGGTGTGGGGACTTTGACCTTTGAGAGGGAGTCTTTTCCTCATTTGAAGTTCATGGATGTTTTTTATGTTCTAAGGATGAATAAGAACTCGATTTCAGTGTCTGCTAAGGAGGAGAAGGGGTTTGGTGTCACTTTCTCAGGAGTGAAAGTATTGATTTATCCTAGGGGAGCTTCCATCACTTCGGACAAAGTTATTGGAGTCCACTATGGGAAACTATACAGGTTCAATTTTCAGTCAGCAGGAGCATTGGTGAGTAGCACATCTAGTAGCACTCACACTAGTACTACTAGAAGTAGATACTTGTGCGAGTTATGGTAGTGGAGGATGGCGCATATGCATCATGGATCTTTGAGAGTACTGAGAGAGATCACTACTGGAGTTCCTAATTTTAGCCTCAAGCATTATGAGGTCTGCAGAGGGTGTGGTTTGGGTAGGTACACCAAGTTACCATTCCCAACGAGAGCCAATAGATCTGCAGGTATACTAGACTTGATTCATACTGATGTTAGTGGTCATATGTCTCATGTGCCTTTGGTTAGTTATGAGTATTATGTTATATTTATCAATGACTACTTTAGTAGAACTTGGATATATTTCCTTGAAGACCAAGGGTGAGGTTCTTTGGTTGTTTTAAAGAGTTCAAAACATTTGTGGAAAAGCAGGATGGTAGGAAGATTCATGTCTTGAGGTCAGACAATGGTGGTGAGTACACCAATGGTTTGTTTTTTTACTTCTTTGCACAGGAGGGAATTAGGAGAGAGTTCACAGTTCCTTACAACCCCTAGCAGAATGGGGTGTTTGAAAGGAAGAAAAGAGCTATTGTTGGGGTTGCTAGAGCGATGACTTATGATCAAGGGTTGCCTTTGTTTTTGTGGGATGAGGTTTGCAACAATGTTAGTTGTCTTCACAATAGGAGTCCTCATAGAGTATTGGGGAATATGACTCTGAAGGAGGATTTCACTAGAGATAAGCCTCATGTGTCACATCTTTGTATCTTTGGATGCCTCACATATTCTTATATCCCCAAGGTGCAGAGGATGAAGCTGGAACCCATGGAAAAGAAGGGTATGTTTATGGGTTACAAGGAGACTTTGAAGGCATATCGATTCTTCATTCCTTCTAAATGGAGAGTGGTGATTAGGAGGGATGTGAAGTTCAAGGAGGAGAGGGCTTATCGGAGATCACGGAAGTATGATGAGAGAGACTCACAAACTTCTCCTCAATAGTGAGGTTAGGTATAGGGAGTAGGACCTCAGGGTTTTGGATTGACTAGGACATGAGGTACTTTAGTGTTAGTGACATCTGGCACACCAGTGGCGAGTTCACCAAGAACTTCTTTAGGGAGTCAAACCTTACATAGTTAACATGGCACATTAGCTAACACGGGAAAAGGTGTCGGTACAGGTTCTTTAAGGACAGGTGCTAGTACAGACACACCAGGGTTAGTTGGAAGAACTTCAAGTTCACCAGACTGGGGGGAAAAGGATGAGGTTCCCTATGGAGAAGCTTCTTCAGGGAAGAGGAGGCCCAAGAGGCTCCAAGACACCTTGAAGGAAGTGAAGACCATTAGTCCTCCGAAGAGGGTGAATAGGGAGGGTGTGCCACCTGAGTAGTTTTGGAGTTATGTAGCCAAGGCTACTAGCATTGTTGACTTAGACCCTGCTAGTTATGAGGAGGCTTCTAGCCAGGAGGTATGGAGAGAGGCTATGGTAGGGGAGTATGCCTCTATCATTAAGACCAATGCTTGGGAAGTGGTGCCTAGGCCTAAGGGTAGGTCAGTAGTCACTTCTAGGTGGCTATACAAGATCATGCATGATGTGGATGGAAGCATTGAAATGTTCAAGGCAAGGTTTGTGGCTAGAGGGTTCTCACAAATAGAGGGAGTTGACTATGATGAGACCTTCATTCACATATCTCGGTACACTTCTATTCAGTCCCTTATCTCTATTGCTACAGAAATGGGTTGCCAGATCCATCAGATGGATGTGAAGACCACATTTCTGAACGGAGTTATAGAGGAGGGGGTGTATGTTGAGAAACCACAGGGCTTTGAGGTACTTGGGCGGGAGACCCATGTATGTCAGTTGAGGCAAGCACTCTACAGACTTAACCAAGCTCTGAGAGCTTGGTATTCAAGGATTGATACTTAGTTGCAGCAGATGGGTTTCATGAAGAGTGATGTATATTCAAACCTACACTACACTGTTGTAGGGGATGATCTGCTCATTCTTGTGTTGTATCTTGATGACTTGTTCATTACTAGGGTAAAGACACTGATTAATGTTTTCAAGGAGGATCTTGTTATGGAGTTCGAGATGAAAGACATTGGGCTTATGCATTACTTTTTGGGGATTGAGGTGTGGCAGGAGGAGGGGCATATATTTCTGGGGTAGGGGCAATATGTTGTGGATGTGTTGAGTAGATTTCACATGGCAGGCTATAGACCCATGTTTACACCTATGATCACCAACTAGAAGAAGATTCATGCTTCAGATTCTATATTGGTGGATCCCACATTGTATAGGCAGCTTAGTGGGTGCTTGATGTATCTGGTCAACACTAGACCAGAGATATTCTTTGCAATGAACACACTAAGCTTGTTCGTGGTTGAGACCAAGAAGGTTCACTGGGTAGATGCAAAGAACATTCTTCGCTACGTGTAGGGGACTGTTGATTATGGTATCAACTATAAGCGAAGAGATGGTGTGAGTTTTTCATGTTACATGGATTCAAATTAGGTAGGTTGTGCTTCTGACATAAAAGGCACGTTAGGATGTTGCTTCAGATTGGGTTTGGCAGTTGTTTCGTGGTTCATTCAAAAGAAAAATTCAATTGCTTTGAGCTCTTCTAAGGTTGAGTATATGGCTACTAGTGAGGCTAGTTGTAAGCCCATTTGGCTTCACAAGTTGTTGTATGGCCTAATTGATCAGGAGTTGAGACCAACGATTATTCACTATGATAATAAGAGTTGCATTAAACCCACAGAGAATCTAGTGCTTCATGATAGGTCAAAACACATTGACATCAGCTATCATTTCATCAGGGACTATGTTCACAAGGGGGCAGTGAAGATAGAGTATATATCAACAGATGATCAAGTGGTCGATGTTGTCATGAAGTCCTTGCCAAGAAGCAAGCATGTCCATTTCAGGGACAAAATGGGTGTGGTGAGAAACACTTTCCTCTGTAAGAGGGAGTGGTGATTTTTAATGTACCTTGGACAAGTGGTTTCACATGGGTTAGTCTCTACCTATGGAAAAGTGTCCAAAATAATTATTTTCGTAAGTGACTTTATAAAGTGAAATTGACTTTATAAGCGGTAAAGTAAATGTTAAATTATAAAGTGAAAATGACTTTAGACATAAAGTACAATGTGGTTACTTTATATAATGGGTGAGTTTAAAAATAGAAAGTGAGAATCAAATGCACATTTATTCTCATCCCTTGATCTAAATGAATCTGAGCCATTAGATCTTAGGGTTTACCAAAAGTCATTTAGGGAAACAAAAGGGGGGAAAAGAAAAGAGAGACTGCATTAATTCTTCATGAGCATATTGGAGAAAGGAGGCTGAGAGCTGGAGAAAAGTTCTGAAGGAGAAATTTGTTGTAGCAAGATGAAGGAGTGATTTCTGGGAAAATTTGGGCATGGAAGTCAAGGCTTAGAAGACAACAGAAGGTACAATATAAACAACATTAAATTTTGTGAGCTGAACACTATTCGAGAGAAGTTTTAAAAAAAAGTGAAAAAAAAAATCCATACAATCCATATTTTCAACTTCAAGTGGGCATGGGAATCGAGGCAAAGTGGGCGCAGTTTTCAAGGTGTTTTGGGTTGAGGAGATAAGTTGTATTTTTATGTTTTTTTTTTTGCATCTGTAAATGTAGTTTTCCTGATCTTGAAAGATAAATACATTCGAATAGCTCTTTGACAGGTTTTCCCCAAAGAAGATTGAATGGGTTTTGCCTAGGTCTTAGTTGACCAAAAATCTGTGTGTATTTTTATGTCTGTTGCTGGTCTGGTTATATCCATATTTATTTTCAGCATGTGTTGAGAGTCCCATGTGTTTTAATCTAAAAATTTCATTTCTACAATTCTATATGTTGAATGTATGTTTATGGGAAAGAGCATTTAACTGAATAGAAGTGATAAGGTGAAATTAAAATCAGGTTGGGATTGTTGGAAATTTTTTTGAGTCATAAAATTTCAAAAGATAAGCTTGAAATAACTAGACAGACCCTAGATTAACAAATAAATGTAAGAGGGATTGAGTTTATAAACCTGTATTAAGACCCCAACACAATGCGTAAAAGGAGAGCGACTCGAAGGGTGAAATGCATAGTTGTGGAGGTGAGTGAGGAAGTCTTGAGCCTTAAGGATACGTAATATATAGTTCTTGAGGGATAATGATTGGTGGAATGAACAGTTTCACATTTCAAGGACTCAAGGAGACAACTTGATCGCTGAGATTGTGCAATATGCAACAAGAGACTATCTGGGAGGCAGGATTGCATAGTTTCTAAGGGCAAGGAGGAAATCGTTGAGCACTCAAACTCCATAGTGCATATTTCTTGGAGGAAGGAACTCTGCATTGCATAGTACCATGAGGGAAGGGGGAAAATTGAGCCTTTCTACCACATATTAGGTAGTTCAAGAAGGCTAAGTAGGGTCAAGTTGGTCAGGTAGAAAGCTTTTTAGGGTTTGGCTAAGTGTGAGATCAGTAAGGTAGAAGTGAGAGAAATATTAAACTCATGAATGATAACACACACTTAGAAAAATTGACATAACAACATTGAACACTCATTACATAAGAAAACTTGATCCCCTGAATGCAACAGTAGTACAACAACCTCCTCCAAGTGCGACACTTGGGGTACACTTTACGACAACATTGATGACACTTGTACAATAGTGCTCAAGGCTTTAGGAATGTGCCTAATGTATTGCTTATGATGAATATGACATAGGAGTATAGGAGAATGCACCATAGCTTCCCTTTAATAATGTAGAATTGACAACCTTCGACTAGGTGTGACTCTTAAGATACAGTTTCCGACGACATTGATGACACTAGTATGACAATGAATAAAACTTTGGAATGAGTCAAATACATGTATGTGTGATAAATAGAACCCATTGGTATCAAATTTTCCTCTTACAATGAATCAAA
Source organism: Pinus taeda (assembly GCA_000404065.3). Classification (NCBI taxonomy): domain Eukaryota; kingdom Viridiplantae; phylum Streptophyta; class Pinopsida; order Pinales; family Pinaceae; genus Pinus; species Pinus taeda. The sequence continues at coordinate 118,029 of APFE030578360.1, forward strand.
ACTCTACTTTTACAATGTGAAACACTTCTCATGCCCAAAATATGACACTTACGATGGTAAGAGGAAAGTGAAAATGACACTTGCAAAATGTAAACAACATTGAAAGTGACACATGTCAGAGTGAAGATTAAATGAAAATTAAACTTATCAAATTGAATGAAAGAAAAACTGGCAGTCATAAATATGAAAGCGAGACTTGTGAAAGTGAAGTTGCGTAAAAAGTGATAGTTAGAAAAACTCACCAAAATAGAAGTACAATCACAACCAAAAGTGAGATATTTTCAATACAATGTGAAAAATTATAGCCAAAATAGGTTGAACATTGCACATGAACTATCTTGATGGGATGTGCTATTCCTGTTCAATATTGCGTAAAGGAATGTGCTCAAGAGCTCCTTACAGACGCAGCATGTTTGAGCAAGAGATTACGACACTTACAATTTAAGAAGAAGACTCAAACACTTAACAAAGCATCAATCGATAACAAGATCTATAGTAGGCTCCAGACTTCAAGTGTCTACAAAATTTTGGAGGGTGTTTGTCAAAACAACAACACTTGGTGACACACTGGTATAACTCCATCTTCTATGCCTTAGTCTACCTTTATGCACAAGTTCTAGTTTTGCAGGAAGTATTAATTCATTGTGTGGGTTACACTTGTCTTACTACTTAACCCGGCTATAGACGTAGTCCCATTCATTGCTTTCTCAGTTAAACACATTCACACAACTAATTGTTATCACAATTTTTTCGATTTATGAGTAGGGTAATATATAATGGCAAGTTTAAGATAATAACAATATGAGTTTTCATCTCTAGTGTTGCTATAATTCCAGCATGCCTTAACAGTACCCCAGTGGAATCACTGCAAGAACACAAGCATTGTGTTTATTCTAGGAAGCCTAGAAAGTTCCTTGGTGAAGCTTTTGGCTTCAGCTTTCTGCGCATGATGCATTCTCTTCTTTTGCCCTTTATTTATTTATATATTATAGAATTGTGCTTTGACACTTATTATTTCATTGGGGTTGAAGAGGGATCTTAATTTATAAAGGGAAGAACAGGTTGTCGCTTCATAAAAGCATATGTTTACCTTTGATATAGGATTTCTCACTATATATTTTCCCCTTCTCCTTCTCTACTTGATTTGATCAACATGTAAAACACCGAGACATTACAAAATCGAGCTTAGAAATGAGGTTCCTTGTTCAGGGGCTCATGTCCAAAGTGTCGAAAAATGCTCAAAAATGAAAGTGCTCAAAATTGGTTCAAACCTAAATGACCGGATAGATCTCGTCCTCCCGATTCCGGTACCGTAAACGGTTCGAAAAATGGTCACTGTATGTGAAAGTTATGGCAAAAACAAAATCGCCCAATGACCCTTAATTTTTGAATTTTCAAAAAAATAAAAAAAAAAAAGAATATTCCGAGAATATTCTGTAGAATATTCTTTAGAATATTCCAAGGAATATTCCTTCTGAACAGCCAGTCAGAGACTGCCATGTGGCAAGCCTGGAGGCCACCACATGGCCCCATGGGTGACGTCAGTAAAGTTGGGCGCATGTTAAAATTTCTGTTGGCAGCGGAGAGGTTTGAACACACGACCTTTGTTATACAACTCTAAAGTTCTACCAACGCACTACAGCCATGCATTTGAGGTATTAGCGGAAAATTATTATTTTAAGGTTTGAATTATGCTATGGGCGGGAAAGAAGGGGGCTAGCCCCTAAGGGCCAGCCCCCCCTCCATACGACCATGCCTGAAACCGTGGGCCAGAACCCAAACGGCCAGCACGAAATCCGATGTTACCAACCACGTGGTCACATGCCGCATTTTTCAGTCAGTAACCGCAGTTATGGTTGGCAGAATTTTTGGCGGAGCGCCAAATTTGGCGGTCCCGCCATAATTGGCGGAGCTCCACTAAAGTTAGTTTGAGCCATTTTAGGGGAAACTGGCAGTTTTCATTAAATAGCCATAACTTTGGCTAGGAAAGTCCGTTTTGGACGAATTGTTTTTTGATTTTGGGTCTCTTCGACCTTCTGAAGCCATTTGCACAGGTTTTGGAGCCGTGGAAGTTCTAGGAGCCACTAGGGCCCAGTATTGTGAAGACTGTTTCAGGTTTCAGGTATCCATTGGAGGTGAACCAGCAGTCAATCCTGAAGGATTCATGTGTTCTGAATCTGATTTTATAGTCTATTTCACCTGTACAGATTTCTATTCAACTGTAATTCCATTTTGAACATTTAATCAAAATGAGGACTGACCCATTTGGGGGCCTTGGACCCAGCAGACGTAGCCCAGGAGGGGTGAACTGCTTCATCAACTTCTTTTGCATCTGTGGTTGATTTATTTTGCAGAGCAAATTCGTTTTAATGTGTTAAACAGTAAAATGAAATATTTCTGCTATGCTTGAATGGATCATGAACAACTGAAAACTTCATTTGTTTCTTTAATGCAAGACATGGGAATGTTTTCAACATGTTTAATACTGAATTGAATACCTTGCAAACCTTTTTCAAGTAGTTTCAAATTCAGATCAAGTTGGTATCAGAGCTATGTTGTTGTTTCTTTGTATCAAAAGCAGTCAAATAAGCTATAGACAGAGCCTGAAACGAGCCAGGAAGCCTTCGAAATGCTCTTGTTATACAATTGCAAAGTAGATAAATGCTCTTTCAGTCAATCTCTGGTGTAGTTGCCTTTTGATTATTTTTGTGCAAAGATCTTCTAATTGTCTTGCAAGTGTTGATGCTTACCAGGTTGCTTGAATAAGAAGGGGCTTTTGTTTGACAATTGGTTAAAGCTTGTCATTTGATTGAAAGCTTTGAGAACCCTTATTTGGAAGTTTCTTTTGTTTAATTGACCATTTCCATAATGTCAACTTCTTCCACAAGTGAAGGTTCCTCCTTCACAAAATTCTTCAATGATGACATGAAGAATGAGTTCCTAAAGGTGAAGGACATGGTGCAGATTCTCCTTGAGGATAAAAGAGAAAGTGTTAAGCTTCATGCACAATTGATGGCAATGAAGGATGAGAAGGAAATAATTCTCCAAAGGCTGCATGACATGGAGAAACAACTCCTTCAAGCTCAAGAAGCTTTGTCCAAGAAAATGCATGAGGATGAGGTAAATCATTCAAACTTGTCTTCAATTCCCTCAACTGAAAAGTGTGTTGGTTCTTTTGAGAAACATACAAGAGGTATGGGGTCCAAATTAATGTTTAAGATGGGCTATCAAGAAGGCAAAGGTTTGGGCAAGCATGCACAAGCCATGATTGAACCTATTCAGTTGTGGAGCGACCCAAGAATGTTGGTCTTGGATATGAACAGTTTAATGGTGAAGAATTCAAATCTTTGAATGCATGTGATGCAAATTTTAAAAGAACCTTTATCCCAAGTTCTCAAATGAATATATGCCAAAATTGCTTTAAGAATGATTGCCATTGTTTTAAGCCATCATTGCAGCAAGTAGACGGTAAACATTTCGCTTATGGCGAGCATGCAAATGTAAACAATTTTCAAGACAAGCACAGTGATGAAAGTCTGAAAAGGAAAGTTGTCTCCTCTACTAGTTCATCGTTTCTCAAAGACAAAAAGGATGGACATTCTATGCAGCAAACGAGGAAGTTTTGTTGCACATTTTGTGGTGGATTTAACCATGTTGATTCAAGATGCTGGTTGAAAAAGAAAGCACACATGAAGTAGATGAGGCAAAGAAAACTTTCTCAGAAAGTGCTTGAAAGTTGCAAATTTTGTCAAAAGAAGGGACATCATGTTT
>APFE030578360.1:129724-179043 GCA_000404065.3 Pinus taeda
GGTTGGGGGGCCAGCCCTCCCATTCATATGACCACGCCCCGTGAACCAGGGGACATAACCAAACAGCCAGCGCGAATTCCAAGGATAACCACCGAGCCAACCAACGTGGTCACATGTGGACTTAGTGGGCAGTTAAGTTTCAGTTGGCAGATTTTTTGGCAGAGCGCCAAAATTGGCGGAACTCCACTAAAGTTAGCTGGAGTCATTTTAGGGGAAACTGGCAGTTTTCATTAAATGGCCATAACTTTGGCTAGGAAAGGCGGTTTTGGACGATTTTTTATTTTTTTTTTGGTATTTTGGACGTTCTAAAGCCATTGGCACATGTCTTTTTTCCATCAGAGGTCATTCGCACAGATTTTGGAGCCGTGAAAGTTCTAGGAGCCACTAGGGCCCAGTATTGTGAGAACTATTTTAGGTTGCAGGTATCCATTGGAGGTGAACTAGCAGTCAATCCTGAAGGATTCATGTGTTCTGAATCCGATTTTACAGTCCATTTCACCTATAGAGACTTCTAATCAGTTGTAATTTCATTTTGATCATTTAATCAAAACGAGGGCTGACCCATTTGGGAGCCTTGGACCCAGCAGACGTAGCCCAGGAGGGGTGAACTGCTTCATCAACTTCTTTTGCATCTGTGGTTGATTTATTTTGCAGAACAAATTCGTTTTAATGTGTTAAACAGTAAAATGAAATATTTCTGCTATGCTTGAATGGATCATGAACAACTAAAAACTTCATTTGTTTCTTTACTGCAAGACATGGGAATGTTTTAAACATGTTTAATACTGAATTGAATACCTTGCAAACCTTTTTCAAGTAGTTTCAAATTCAGATCATTCCTAAAATAAATACATGTATCACGATTATACACAAATATTTCCTCATGAAAGGATCATCTTTTACATTAAAACATCATTGACCAAAAGATATAAATCCAAGATAGAGGAGAAGATAACAAATCAACCAAGCATTATTCGTCATCACAATTTTCCTTTTCAAATTTTGCAAAATTTTCTTTCGAACCAAAGGGAACATAATTCAGGAAAAGTGTTATTAAAAAAGATACAGAACAAGAGACAAGACACCATAAGAAAACAAAATCAAATGGAAAGAGAAAAAGGAGGCTAAACTGAAAACAGGATGCGAGGCAAAAGTAAGAAAACACAAGAAATACTAGAGAGAGTGTGTGTAGGATGAGTGTTCAAGGGAGACTAGTATGCAGCTAGACCTACTCCTTACCTAACTAGTTAGAAGGTCAGAGACATGTGTAATGGAATTTCTAATCTATCCAACATAATTGATCCTGACCTACTGATGAGATATTGATCCAGGACCTTAACCAAGGTTAAGAACAAAGGTAAAGAACAAAGGTTAAGAAGAATGTTTGTACATGTGGTTGCAGTTCTACATGAATTAGCGTTAAAAGGTTAATATTGGCCTTAAGCGCTAAAACCTTTGTAAATCTCTAAAAGCTTTATTAAGCACTAAAACTTTTATAAAGTGCTTTTTCTTTAAATCCCAAATTAAGCACGTGGGCAGTATTCGACCAAGTGGTAAACGGTTTATCGCATGCCTCAAAGGATGGAAACGGTAATCTACCAAAAGCACACAATTCCACTCAGTGGTCAACACATAGCAGAGAAAAATTGCTTTTCTCACACACCCTCGATTTGATACCATTCATGCATGAAATATGCATGAGATTGAGCAATGTCCGTTGCATTGAGTAGGGTCACATCAATAGCAGAGATTGTCCTGGAAAATTAGCCAATGGACGACACAACAGCCGTTGAATGGACGGGATAGGTTGATGGTTGAGAGTTAACCTGATCCCAAGCTCTATGGAGGATTATCCCTAACCACCAGATATACGCACAATAAGGACTTATCCTTCATGAACGTGCCCAACGGTTACTGCAATAGTTACCTCTAGTGGTTAACCTGGTGGAGCGGCTAAAGTTTAGCAGATATGCTAAGTTTAGTTGGAGCCAGGTGAAGTCGCCAATATTGGTGGAGATATCACATAAAAGCACTCAAAGAGTAGTTTTAAAGGCAAAGTCTAGAGGAAACAAAGTTTTCCAGAGAAACAGAGGCAGAGTCCAAGAGACAGAGGCAAAGCCCGAGAGTGAGCCGAGAGGCTGCTAGAATAATTAGAGCATTATGAGGCTTATGGAATAGTCCATAGAAGTTGAAGAAGTGATCTTCATGGAGAATTCCATCCAAGAAGATTGATTCTAGAGTTCAGAAGCCACCAGAGGTTGGAGGCAGTTACACGAGCTACCAAAGCTCATTTTCAGCAAACCAATAGTCAATTCTAGCTGTAAAGGACCTTCTGAATCCATTGCAAGGATTTTCAAAAGCATTTGAAGACTTCTAAGGGCCAAGAAGCAATGAAGGAAGTTTTAGGTAGAAAATGATCAAATGATCAAGTCTGTTGTTGGTGTCTGATGTGTGCTGAAGATAGAAGAAGAAGTTTCAGAGACAATTGTAGAATTTAGAAGGAGTTAGTTCCATCAAGAAGTTCTGGGAAGCTTAGAGCACTGATTGAAGGAATCAAGTCTAAGAAAGCTTAGATTTGTTTGCAGAGTGATGACAGCCATGACAAGGATATAGATGGTATTCTAAGCCCATTGCTTCAGTTCAATAACCTTTGGAGTTAAGTGTGGAACTTGTAAAAGAAACTTTACCATAATCCCAAAGAGCCAAGTCAAGTTGACAAGAGCTCAAGGAAAAGTAGCCCATGATATTAGGGGTGAACTCCTAGATTATATATTTGTTATGTGTGGTTGTATATTTGTTGCATTTACTGTTATATGTGTTTACTATCAGCATGAACAAATAAGCACTTAAATTAAATAGTTAAAACAAAGACATACGCCTATTTCAAGTACTTAATTCCACAATTGTCAACATAAGCTGGATCATATTTTTGTTATGCTTTGGAATGGGAGGTTCTTATAAGTATAACAAGATGTTAAACCCTCATCTCAGATTAGGTGGTATCACAGCTAGCTACTTAACTAACAGAGCATAGTTGCTTGATTGACAGAGCAATAGATTGTTTGTTTGACTTGAATGGTGTTTAAAGAGTACAAGGGATTTAGCTGTTTGATTGTTGTAAAATGGCTATCGTTTGAGCTTGCAAAGGTGAAGGGAAAGCTATTGATAGCTAAGTCCAGGAGAGGACAAGAAGGAAGAAGGGTTGAAGGCATTCTGCTTACCCCAAGGACCTCAAGGGAATCCTTGAAGCACAAGAGGTTTGTGTGTAAAAAGTTTCTTGAATAAGCTCTTTGTGAATTTGGTTGAAGTTATTTTTGTTCATTGTTATAATGACAACTTATACAAGTGAGTTCTCAAAATCCTCCTCCTTCACAAGATTCTTTGATGAAGACATGAAGCAAGAAGAACATCATGATGGATATGGTGAGAGAAATGTATGAGGATGAAAGGAAGAGCACCGGACTTCGAGAGCAATTGAATTCCATGAAGGAAGAGAAGCAGTTGCTTTCTAACAAATTGCAGGAAGTGGAAAGCCAACTTCATATTGCAAATATGAACCTGGAAAGGATGCATGAGATGGAGACACATCTCCTTATTTCCAAAGAAACCTTAGTCAAGTATTAGCTTGAAGGAGAGGTAAACAATTCTAGTTTTTATTCCATTTCCTCTAAAAATGATTATGTTGGTTCTTTTGAAAAACATACAAGAGGCATATGGTCCAAGTTGATGTCAAGGATGGGTTATAAAGGAAAAGGATTGGGCAAACATGCACAAGGAATTGTTGAGCCAATAATGGTTGAGGAAAGGCCTAAGTATTTGGGTCTTGGCTATGGACAAACTTCCAAAGCAGCCATGAAGACAAATGAAATAGTTCCTAAAAGGAGTTTCATGTCAAGTCTTCTACCTCAAGAGTGTAAATATTGTATTCTTGGGAAATGCAATAGTTAGAAACATACTTTGCAAGAAGAAGGTGTTCATAAGTAGGTACTTGAACCAGAGAATTGTAAAAGCTCTGAAAGCATTGAAGAGATTGATGGTGTTCCAAAGGGAGCCACTTCTTCATTTGATTCACCTCCTCATGAAGGTAACAAAGGTGACAGAGAAAGGTATAGATCTGATTTCAATCATATTTCTTTTGATTATGTAAAGGATGATAAATTTCCACATAAGCATGGGAAAATAATTGCATGTTCCTTTTGTGGTTTGGATAACCATATTATTCCTAGATGTTGGAAGAGAATGGACACATACAGGAAACTTCTGAAGGAAAGGAGGCAAGAAGCCAAAGGTCCATTAGACAAGGAAAATCATGTCGTTAAGAAGATGCTCATGTGTTGCACTTACTGTCATAATAAGACATATTGCTGAAAAAGTGTTGGAATTTGAATCCAACAATGCTTCCACAAAATTTGAAGAAGGTGGGAAGAGAAAATGGCAAGAAAGGAAAGGAAGTTTCCATAATTCATGTGTTGCAGGATGATTCACATGTTGATGTTAATGTGCAGACAAAGGAACAAACTTTGATATGGATTGGTAAGAAATGGTTAGAGTTCTTATCCAATTCAAGTTGCATGTATTTTGATTTGATGCATTTCTTTGCCAATGGAATGTAATTTGCAGGGTTTTACCGAAAAGGTGGAATAGAAAAGTTGCGTATGTGACTCACGTTATTGCAAAAAAATTATATTCTCTTCAGGTTTGTAAGTACAATGTGCTCAAGAGAAAGTTGAAGAATGGAATACATACATGATAATAGTATGTATGAACACAGGGATGTTGATGATTTCCTTGTATTTGGACATGTATGTGTAATTGACTTGATGGTCGATTGCTTTGTTTTAAACATGCATGTAATTCCATGTTGACTTGGAAAAGTTGATTTTGTCTCCAAGATTGCAAAAGGGAGATAATGATTAAGTGTTTCATCTTTGAAAAAGAATCCTTAAATTTCTTTTTGTACATGCTTGAATTGAAGGGTCAATTGTTTGTAAAGGCATGTTTTTGTTGGCTTGTTATCTAGTCAATCATTTGTATACAAGATGTAAAGACATGATGATGATTCACATGATGTTAAATATGTTTCTTTGATGAAGTAAGAGTTTATGTTTTTTTTGACAATATGTTAGTAAAACATACTTACATTGGTACAAATGTAATTTTTTGTTAAGAAGATGTAATTTCACATTTGTTTGAGCCACCTTAGATCAATGATCAAGGAAGAGATGTTCAACTACCTTCTATAACCTTCTCAGCAAAAGTTCTGAATGAGATCAAGGAAGATAGTTCTTAACAGGAGGACAAGTGCATCCAAGAAGGAAAGTGTTAATAGCTTCAAATTTTTTGGTTAAGAGGCACTAAATATACATGGAAAGTGTATAGAGGCTGAAAGAAGAGGGTGTTGTTACTCTCATCTACTGTACAGATTAGTATATCAGTCTTTTGGGGTCCAAAAGATTCTCAATGGGGAGGAATGATCAGATATTAATCCAGGACCTTAACCAGGGTTAAGAACAAAGGTAAAGAACAAAGGTTAAGGACAATGTTTGTACATGTCATTGCAGTTCTACATGAATTAGCATTAAAAGGTTAATATTGGCCTTAAGTGCTAAAACCTTTGTAAAGTGCTGAAAAAATTATTAAGCGCTAAAACCTTTATAAAGTTCATTTTCTTTAAATCTCAAATTAAGCACGTGGGTAGTATTCCAAGCGGTAAATGGTTTATCACATGCCTCAAGGGTTGGAAGTGGTAATATACCAAAAGCATGAGATTCCACTTAGCGGTCAACACGTAGCAGAGAAAAACTTATTTTCTCGCGCGCCCTCGATTTCATATCATTCATGCATGAAATCTGTGTGATATTGAGTGATGTCCGTTGGATTGAGCGGGGTCACATCAACAACGGAGATCGTCCAAGAAAGTTGGCCAGCAGACGATGTGACAACCGTTGGATGGATGGGATAGATCAATGGTTGAGAGTTAACCCGGTTGCAAGCTCTATGGAGGATTATCCCTAACTACCAGATATATGCGCGATAAGGACTTATCCTTCATGAACACTCCCAACGGTTACGGCAATAGTTACCTCTAATGGTCAGCTTAGCAGAGCGGCTAAAGTTTAGTGGATATGCTAAGTTTAGTTGGAGTTAGGTGCACTCACTAATATTGGTGGAGATATCACATAAAAGCACTCAAAGATTATTTTTAAAGGCATAGCCCAGAGGAAACGGAGTTTTCCAAAGAAATAGAGGCAGATCAAGAGAGACAGAAGCAAAGCTCGAGAGTGAGCCAAGAGGCTCGCTAGACTAATTAGAGCATTTTGAAGGTGATGGAATAGTCCATAGAAGCTGAAGAAGTCATATTCATGGAGAATTCCATCCAAGAAGATTGATTTTGCAGTTCAGAAGCCACCAAAGGTTGGAGATAGTTGCAGGAGCTACCAGAGCTCATTTTCAGTGAACCAACAATCAATTTTTATTGCAAAGAACATTTTGAATCCATTACAGGGATTTTCATAAGCATCTGAAGAATTCTAAGGGCCAAGAAGCCATGAAGGAATTTTCAGGTAGTAAATGATCAAATGATCAAGTCTATTTTTGGTGTCTGATGTGTGTTGAAGAAAGAAGAAGAAGTTTCAGAGACAGCCACAGAATTCTGAAGGAGTTAGTGCCATCGGGAAGCTTAGAGCATTGATTGAAGGAATCGAGTCTAAGGAAGCTTAGATTTGTTTGCAGAGTGATGACAGCCATGACAGGGATATAGATGGTATTCTAGCCCCACTAGTTTAGTTCAGTAACCTTTGGAGTTAAGTGTGGAACTTGTAAAATAAGCTTTACCATAATCCCAAAGAGCCAAGTCAAGTTGACAAGAGCTCAAGGAGACGTAGTCCATGATATTAAGGTGAACTCTTAGATTATATTTTTGTTGTGTTTGGTTGTCTATTTGCTTCATTTACTGTTATATGTGCTTAATATCAACATGAACAAATAAGCACTTAAATAGTTAAAACAAAGACATACACCTATTTCAAGTACTTAATTCTGCAATTGTCAACATAAGCTAGATCATATTTTTGTTAAGATTTGGAGTGGGATGTTCTTGTAGGTATAACAAGATGTTAAACCCTCATTTCATATCACCTACATACATAAAGATACATGAAATTCAAATAAATATAAAATAATGTGCAATAGAAAATAGAAGATCTTGAATAACTTGCACAACAAATTGAAGGTATTTTTTGTCATTAGAGAGATGTTTCATGGCCACTAATTCTAACCAAATTATAATCTTACCCTTTCAATGAAAACCATAATCGAACAAATCTCAAAATATTCTTGTTAATGTATCTTCATCTGTATTGTCTTCCTTAGAAATCATGAGAACAAATCAAGGTTTGTTATTAGCAAAAGGGATTGCTAAGTATGATACATGAAATTGTTCATATATTGGCTAATAAAATTTGAAACAATCTCCTGAAAAACCCTAAAATCCTTGAAATGATGAATTTTCAAATAAAGTTATTGGATTAGGATGAGAATCTTGTGAGGTAAAATGAACATGATCATATTCAGAAGGATTTTCAAGATATTGAGGATTAGACTTAGCCATCGGTGAGGATTGAAGTTCCTCAACCTCTTGATAGGTATATGAATAGTGAGATAATAAACCATAAATATCAAAGGATGTAAATCAATTGTCATTAGATATGATGGTAGGAGAATGATAAGTTGAATGAAAGTCATGAGGACTAGAATTATGATCAGATGGAATAATTAAAGCATAAGATTCTCGATTAATAAACAATAAAGATAGGCTAGTTTGAACAACTTTGTAAATGATTTCAATAATAAAATAATCTTCTTCATGTGGTGAATGTAACAAACCATTCCCTTGTAGTCGGTGGAAAATTGTACAAGCATCATAATCATGAAAATAATTTAAAAGCGGTTCCAATATAGAAAATATATCAAACCAGTTAGGATGTAGTGGATGAAAAAGAGGAACTTGATTCACAAAATAACACATGCATTCAGTAACATTCAAGAGGCTTTCTAGTGTGATGAAGAAAATGATTAGCAGTACAACATTCCTAAGAAAAAATAGGAGCTAATTATTTTCAAAAGAACCTGATAAGCATGAGTCCCTTAGCCAATTAAGATATTTAAAATGAACGGATTCATATCTCATTGTATCCATGAAAGATATACATTCCAAACCAAAATTTGGTGCAAGATATTTGCATGAAGATGAACTAACTGAATTATTATCTTCAATCTGATCAGAAATCAAATCTTGAATGTTAAAAGGGCCATATCCAAGATACCAAACATCTTTCAAGAGGGAGTTTACATCCAGTGAAAGCATGCTAAGGAAATTATTTTGTAATAAAATGAAAATATGATTTAGTTTGAGGATCTTAGTAGAGTTGTGAGAACATGGCATAAACATCAACAAAAGTCTGAGAACTTTCAAAAATTACAAAATCACATTGTTAATATTGGATTAGATCATGCATGGTGTGTGGACAACCACCATCAATAACATCAACTAGATCAGTCTGTCCAAACAAAAACCATCTACATCAATAATTTGATCAGATTTTTCAACTTCAACAATCATCTTACTCAAGTCAAAACATTCTTCTAATTGAACATCTAAGGAAGGATAGATTGGATCAATCATATGAGTAACCTAAACAAAAGAATTTTCTTCATGCAAGTCTGGAAATGACAAGGGAGAGAACAGATACTCAATGATTTAATTATTGATTTCTTCATCATGGATGATCTCACTACCTTGTGACCATTCAAAATTCCTCTTATCAGGTAGGAAATCAAAAAAGAAGGACATTAAAGAAATAGGACACAAGGAATGAGGAATTGAATTTGAAGCTTCCATGAGAACATATTCTTTTATATACACAAGCTCTTTATCTAAATATTTCAAATCAAAAATTTCTTAGGAAACTGGAATATCAGTAGGTGCACTTGGGCATTGATCATTGTATACATTAATGGAATCATTATCATCAGAATGGTGGTTTTCCAAGACTTTAGATTGATCAAAGTAAATTAATTTCATTTGATTGACTACCAAGATTACTAGATTCAAAACCATCCAATAATGAAGAGGCGCCATCCTCACATGGAGGACTTTGAAAAATAGAAGAAAGATCGAAATATTTTCTACCTTTTTTATCCTCTGCTTGTGTAATGTAACCACCTTATACTTGATTCAAATTTGAACAAACCACTTGAAAATTAATAGTTTGAAGAACTAGTTGGTGGAGTAGGTTGTTCTAGTGGATCAAGGTATAAAGTGTCATGTCACATAGAAGATAGAGGATGATAGGTTTCCCTTGAACAAGTCATAGTTTCAATGGCACCAAATTCAAGAAGGGGGTTGAGAGTGCTAATATCATCTTGAGGAATGGAAGGATTAGTCTTCACCCTAGGATCCATGAACCATTCCAAGGTTTTCTCCATTAGATCATAATATGATCTGGATTTGAACACAACAAATTACAGAGATAACCATAAATACAAATATGCAACGGAAATAATACTTCATTTCATTACTCTAAAATACTGAAATATGCTTACAAATAGAAATGGAAATAAACCAGCTAGGGCAATGGTAGCTTATCTTTGAGAAGAGATGTGGCGACTACATGCCTTTGAACTGTGTTACAATGAAGCTTGAAGGCCTATTTATTATTGAGAAACAATTGAAAACCCTAAACATCCAAAAACCTAACCCTAGGAGATGAAGCACCAAACTATGGGCCTCATTTGGGTAAATTGGTACATCAACTTCCCGGGGTCATAACTTTGGCATAGGATCTCTGTTTGACTCACACAATAGCTCATTAGAAAGATCTGTCCAAGGACTATAGCTTTGGGAAGAAAATCATTACAACTAATGTTGCTCATATTTTTCCCAAAAAATGTCGTTTAGGGCCTCAAAAAGGCTCCAGAAGTTCAGCACCCGAAAAACTGTTAAAAATAGTAAATTGTGCTACAATTAAGGAAACTAAAAAACTGAAAGTGACAGTTGTGGTGGTCCAAGTGGGATAGGTGGGTGGGCACCAACATCCACCTGGATCATTACTCCCCCCTTAGGAAGCATTGGTCCCCATTGCATTGAGTTCCTCCCTAAGATGAGGAAGCTTCTGCTGAGCTGGGTCCCTGGTGAGCTGTTCTGCAACCTCTGATGTGTTTGGTAATGGTGGGAATCATGGTCGAGGGAGGTCCACATTGAACACTCAGTGCAAGCGAAGGAATGGGGGAATGTTGTGCTCCAAAGCATTATTTCCCACAACCTTGGTAATGGTGTAAGGACCATGTCGGAGTGGTCTGAGCTTTTGATGGGTTCTAGTAAGATGTTCTTTCTGTCGATACAAATAGACTTTGTTGCCCACTTAAAACTTGTGTGATACCCATGTGGGTGAGGAGAAGTTGTTCCTCTATTCTTTAATGACCTTATCCATCTGTTGTCGCTGCTGCATGGAGGAACCCTTCACGGGGGTCATGGATGTGGCAACGATCTTCCCCTTACTTTGGGAGTGGACTAGACAGAAAATAAATATCCTAGTATGGGAGATGATCTTACTTCCTTTCTTAGTAGAGATCAAAGAAGTGGCGGTAGGTGGGGCTACCTCCGGTATCCTACATAATGAATCACCCAAAGTGATAATAACAACACGAGACCTTGACTCATACACAGCATGTCGCCTCCATAAGTATGGTTGGCCTAATATTACATCACAAACATCAAGAGGTGCAACATAACACAATACCTCATCTGTAAAGGGCTTGATGCTGTAGGGAAGGTGGCACTGTTGGCGGAATTGAAGATCTCGTCCTTGGTGAAGCCACTTGATACTGTACGGCTACGGGTGTGATGTAGTCAGTAGGCCCAACCGCTTCACAACCTCTGCTGAAATGAGGTTATTTTCACTACCAGTGTCAACAATGAATTGTGGCAGCAAACCCTTCACTCACATCTATGAGAGGAAACGACACTCCTCCTCTTCTGGATCCTTAGGCTCATTCTTCTGGATCTTGGTGGTGGCAACAGTGGCGTTGGGCTCTGCATCAATGATCTGCTTCCCTTTACCATTTCCCTTGTCAAGTTCTGACTCAGGGTTAAAACATGCATCTGATTCTAAAGCCTTCAACTTGGCGACCATCGACTACTTGGTCTGATACTCACTTGTTTTATGAGTCGGACTCTTGTGGAACTCACACCACTTTCCTATGTCCTTCTTCCACTTCGTGGTGTTGTTATTTTCTTGCGACTTCGATGGGTTTTCTTAGGTTTCCCTGTCTTGGCTTTGTGCTTGTTTTTGTGATTTGGGGAAGCTTTTCCCTTGCTTCAGATTTGTAGATCCAAAGTCTCACTTCTTCTGTTTAAATTTTTTCTCGATTTTGACAGCGTATCGGTACGTCATGCCGAGTGAGGAGATGTTCAGGAACTCCATCTCGTCTTGGATGTGTCTGTGTAGGCAGCCGCAGTATTTAAGTACCAAATGCAGCTCAGAGTATTGATACCCAACTGCGTGCGAAGAGTATGAAAAATGTTTGTGAACTCTGGCACATCTTGGTCCCTTCCCTGCGTAGCGTGGTCCACTTTATGTACTTGTCCTCATAACTTTTGAAAAGGTAGTACTGCTCCTTGATGGAAACTTAGAAGGAATTCCAAGTCAGTGTGGCTGAAAATAGTGAGCCCATACTTTCATGCCTCTGCTCGCAGTAAGTTTCCCACCAGTCCTTGATGTGGGGGGCTTCTTTGAGAAGAGCGAAAATAATCTTTTCTCGACTGGAAAAATCATGAACAGAAAAATAACCCTCTAGTAGATTTAGCCATTTATCTATGGCATCTACATCTATCTAACCCTCAAATATGTGGATTTCAAAGTTAACTTGTACCTTAAGGGGTGTGGCATTTCCAGAGGAGTTGCTCGAAGCTGATGCATCACCTTTGGATAGCCGCTGAAGGATCTGGGAAAAGTTGTCCATCATCTCATTCCTTTGTCACTCGAGGGCTTCTTCGAGAAATATTTTGTTAGGATCTCCTGCCCCCTCATCTTTCTATTCATCCGCCATGGGAGGCCATCAGGATTTTCAAGGCTGGTCTTGCAAAGGTTCGACCTGTTCAAGCCCTAACTCCTTATATCCCGACCTCGTTGGGGACATGCAAATAAAAACAAAGAAAGAGCAGACTACTCTGATACCATTGATCTGGATTTAAATAGGAACACAACAACTTACATACATAACCATAAATACAAATATGCAATGGAAATAATACTTCATTTCATTACTGTAAAAGACTGAAATATGCTTACAAATAGAAATGGAAATAAACCAGCTAGGGCAATGGTAGCTTATCACTGAGAAGAGATGTGGTTGCTACATGCCTATGAACTGTGTTACAATGAGGCTCGAAGGCCTATTTATTGTTGAGAAATAATGGAAGACCATAAACATCCAAAAACCTAACCCTAGGAGACAAAGCGCCAAACTGTGGGCCCCGTTTGGGTAAATTGGTACACAACTTCCCGGGGTCATAACTTTGGCATATGATCTCCGTTTGATGCACACAATAGCTCATTAGAAATATTTATCCGAGGAATATAACTTTTGGATGAGAAACATTATGATCCATGTTGCTCCTAGTTTTCCAAAAAAATGTCATTTAGGGCCTCAAAATGGCTACGAAAGTTCAGCACCCGAAAAACTGCTAAAAAGAGTAAATTGTGCTACAATTAAGGAAATTGAAAAACTGAAAGAGAGTTGTGGGGGTCCAAGTGGGATAGCTGGATGGCCACCAACATCCACTTGGATCATAATCATGGGAATTGGATGAAGGTTGAAAATACTAATCAACAATTTGATTATCATATTTTCGGATTTCAATAGTTTCAACAAAAAGGACAGAAAAAGGAGTACGTGGAATGAAAGTAATAGTAGGTTCCTCCTGTAAAATTAGTGGTGTCTCATTTATTTGAAAAGTGTGGAGAATAGAATTATCAAGAGGTTTAGACTTGTCGTGTAGAGAGATATAAACCAAATT
Source organism: Pinus taeda (assembly GCA_000404065.3). NCBI lineage: Eukaryota > Viridiplantae > Streptophyta > Pinopsida > Pinales > Pinaceae > Pinus > Pinus taeda. The sequence continues at coordinate 142,803 of APFE030578360.1, forward strand.
CTAAAGCTTTTGTTTAAAGGAATCCCAATCCATAAGTTCTTCGATAAATTCATAACATAGGTGGAGTCGTCGATTAGTAAAATCCTCATTTGATTCATTAGGATTCATTATTAGTTTTTTAATCCTTTCCATAACATCCCGGTAATCATGCCTATCAAAGGATTTATGAAGATCCTAGAGGAATTGATAAAATGAGTGGATGGAAGATGATGGTAAGGTATGATAGTATCAGTTAGCTTGACTATCAAGAGTGAGGAAGAAACTTATAAGAGTGTCATCTTCATGATCAATTTTAAGACTTTTCACAAAAATAGAGAAAATTAGAGATCCGCTCGACTATGGATATTTCACCCTCACCATCAAACTTCCATTGAGACAATTTATGAAGAGACTCATCATGGATTCAATGTTTGTAATCAGATTTATTTGAAAAACACCCCAAAAGTATTATTTGGGGATGAACCATTTAGGATAACATATTCAAAATAGACTCAATGGGCACCACATGTCATTTGTTCCTCCTTATAGCACTGTTTGTTGATGGTGCTGGAAATCCGTCAATCAAGGGCATCTCCCCGATGTGAAGTCCCAATTAGACTTCACATTGTTTGGAGTAGGAGCCCCATCCAGAGTATCAGCATGACTACCATAAGTCTAACATTTGCCTTGGCTGCAATGGATTCCACAAGAGAGTATGCACATAACCTTTGGAATCAGCAAGTAATATGACATTGTGAAACACCAATTGTGATGTGTAAACATAGATTGTCACGAGAGGGAAATACAAGTTAGCCTCTAGAAGGAATGTAATAGTACCATCCTAAGAGAGACACATGAGAGAAAGGAAAAGGTTTGTTACTTATCCAGTGAAATAGTTTACACAACCACAATGAACATTAAAGAAAATATAACACACATTCAACAAGATAAGAACCAAAGTGACCAAAATATTCCAATTTATTTAGTACATATGAGAACAACATATATCACAAACATTCTAACAACAGTGTTACAACATTTATGACATGTGCCTAAAAGAGTGTCGGCTCAAAGAGCTTTTGGTTATTAGGTGAAAGGTCCAAGTACACAATTACAATAGCGAGCCACTAGCTCCAATAGTTGAACATTAAATCACTTCTTGCTTCTCCAAATAATGATCTTATCTCTTATGTTAAGCTAGAGAAGTCAAGGCTATCTCTCCAAAGGTCAAGCCTCCAAAAGTCTTTTTCTTGAGTTATGTGGGTGAATTTATAACAAGAGGACTGAACTTTCATAACCCCATGACTCTCAAGCCTCCCTCATCAATATTAGACTTCTAATGTGACCTTTGAACTTGTATATGACTTTGGACTTTTCCTAAATACTCTTTTGTCTATATATGGCGATGTGACTTTTCATATTCCACACTTGACTCTTGGACTTCAACAAATTACAATTTGTCCTTTCCTTTTGATAATTACATCATTATATCCACAAATAATGTGGCAAGACACATGGACACACATGACATTATGATGACATTGATACAAGTCACAACTTGACAATGATGACTTTGATTCATGTGGTTATTGATGGCCACCTACCTTGTTGTAACATTATTCTTCATTTTACATTTATATGTCGAAAATGAGAAAGAAAGAAAGAAAAATAATATATATATATTATATGGAAAAAGAAAAAAAGAAAAAAAGAAAAAGAAAAAAGTATAAAAAATGAATATAAAAAAATGATGAAAACCCTTAGAAAAATAAAAAAATATGTGAGGCAGCTTAAATGCTACAGTAGATATTAAATTACTGAAGTTTATTAGTTTAAATTGCAATTATAATTACTATTAGTTAGTTTCTAATAAAAATTTTATTTGATGCGACTTGTTTGTCGTATATGGTATCTGCCACACTACAATAAAGTGCCACAATAATTTCTTCCTAGATCGATGGCTCTCATCAACCTCAGACCCCCTTTTCCCCTCCGACAGTTAATCAAATGGGGGGGGGGGTCTCAAAAGTGAATTCCTTCCATCCCGCTTTATGTACGTGTCACTTCATCAAGGATTTCAGTCTAAACCACTTACTTCCCTCCTCGAAATCCACCTTCCCTCATTCTCACCTAAATAAAAACTCATTCTCACTCTCGCCAGAATTAAACAACCAATCCTCCTTCGCTAATTGTCCCATTCCTATTTCAACCATGATTTACCATTAATTATCCATTGAAGGATATAATATTTGTCTAATTTAATGAACCTACTCCATTAACAAACATTTCTAAACAGTAAATAATTTCAATTATAAAATAAAAAACCCTCATTCATTTGTTTAATTCTCTGTACTATCCTACGAACTGAGCAACTTAGCCTACTACCGCAACCAATAAATTCAATCAAACAAATTTCTTCCTCAAATATCATAACCAAATATCTCCTTGATAACTAGAGTATCCTGTTCCATTTTTTTCGAAATGTCTTGTAAGGGTAAATCTAAAACTGTGGTAGAAAACCCTATGCTTCCCCGTGTAATTGAACTAGATCACCAATCCTTCGTAGATCGACATTAAAAACTATCTAAAACCATTTGTGAGTTTGATCTCTACGAACTCCATAATTGGTTAAAACAAAAATTTGTTAATCTCAGCAATGAATTGAGCTTGTGGGACTCCTTCCTACGTCAATTCATTTTTCCATCAACTCATCATTTCCTAGATTGTTTCTTATGGTGCCATTTCAGATACATTCCTAGTCAGAGAGCTATTGTTGCCCAAAAAAATGACATCTTATTCACAATTACCCATGAATACATATGTCATATGCTCCAAATCTAAAATCCAGCCTCTCCACACCCTTTCTCTACAAACTCCCTCATGGAACTCTACAAAATCCTAAATTCTCCCCATAGAGCTAAAATTTTTGAGACATTCCTGGTTGAAAATTTCAATTGCCAAGAATAAATCCACCTTACTCATCCTCAATGTTTCTAGAGATGAAAAAAAAAAATCATTTCTTTTTTTCTTATTTGTTAGGCTATCAAACTGATTAATGGGTTGATGAAGCAATTATAGTTTTCCTATCAGTGTTCTCAGTAGGAGAAAAACCTTGAGTTATTTTTCATTATAGTGAATTCTTGTAGAGGTTATTCATGAACAATTTCACAAATTTTCTAGCAAAGGATTTTTCAAGAATGCTTTAGTCTTGGTTTACTTGTTCTTATTTCATCAGTCAAATATATTTCAATTTCCACTGCAGAAACTAGGTGAACATAGAAATCCACAGTCTGCAATTAATTGTACTTCCTTCATAAGGAAGAAACCAATCAATTCACATTCAGTGATTATATGGATAAGTTTTTATACAGAGTTTCTCGCCTACTCAACAGTGATGTTGAACCTAGAATTGGACTTGAGATTAAGAGAATTCTACATTGCGGTGAACAAAAAATGATAGGTGATTGGTACCTATATCAAAACTACATAGAGATCAATGTATATGGATGTGAATTGCCTCCATATAAATTTCATAAGTTTGTTTCTATAAGGATTTTTTCATTAGAGTATATTAGGAAAATGATAAATATGGATGAGCTACAGTTTGTGTCAGCCAAAAATAAATCTCAGTTTAAGATCAAAACTCAAGTTGGACCTTCATTTGAAATGCGAGAAGAGCAAGAAAGGAGGCAAATCTTCTCCTTAAACAAATGAATTTCAAACTTATCTTCACATCATCATATAATATTTTAGGAATTGTCTCAAATTTGAGGGTAGGGCACAAAAATAATCCTTATGCTGACACTCCTAGACCTAAAATTAAGAAGTACATGAATCAAGATGAATGACAAGAAAATACATTGCAGGAAGCAAAGGAACTGGTACTTTCTTCTACAACATCACAGACTCCAGCGCCACAGGAAATGTATGATAAAATACCAAGGGAAAGTGTTTCCCCTCTAGTCTCATAAATTCAAGGAAAATAATTCCAAATATACAAAAGAAGCAGAAAACTAATCCAATGGAAGAGTCTTTACAAGAAGAACACACATATACTAGAATAGTCTTAACAGGCCCTTATACTGCTACCTTCCTTGGAAATGAAGAAAATTTTATAAGGTCACCAACATCTTCAGCTTCTGAAAAGCCATTAGAAGCATCTCAAACAAGAGAATTAGCCCCTGATCAAGCCGAACCAAGTATATTTGAAAGATATAAGGAAATCAAAAAGAAGATTTAAGTGTTGAAAGCTACAACCTATTCTCAGTTTTGGAAACAAACAATGTCATCACAACACAAACTTCTCTCTTCTTTTGATACTGAGAAAGGAAAAATGATAAGAGATTTCCTTGAACCCTGAAGTTCCTTTTCCTAAGACTATAGATGACTACGAAAAATCAATTTTTTCTTTTCATATTGAACAAATGCATCCTATTGATGAAATGGATTTGCATAAAAAGACAGGTGAAATGCTATATTCTACTCTAACAAATTCAACAATGGAAGCATCTAGACTCTAGGCTTCAGTAAATAATAGACAATCTCAATTAAAATTATAAAAAATATCTTCTTCGGCTAAAGGCACAAAAATAAATTCTTTAGAGAATTTGGTGATTAAACTAAGATATGATCCCATTAATGTAAAATCTATTGAGGAGACAATTACAATAAAATATGTTGATATTACCACCTTGAGGAAGCAGCTCAAGCTTCCATCGACTGAATATCCACAAAAAAGGAAGTTATTGAACTGGAAAAGGAGAAAGATGATATGTTCAAAATCATCATTGGACAAAATTCACAAATTCAGAAAATGGAGACTGAAATAGAAAAACTATTCAAAAAGAAAGAGAAACAATTAACTCAAACAACAACCATTCGTCTAACAACAGTTCCAATCATAGGTACATCAACAATAGGGGCTTCTACTTTAACAACTACTAAAACAATGGAGACATCATCTATAGAAACAATAATTGAATTAATTAGAGGTATAGAAGATTTGTCTATGAGAGGGTAGGAGAGTGAAAAACTGAAAGTTCATCTTAATAATCTAAAAGAACAAAAATTGAAAATTAATGTTTATTTTTCAGAGCTTCAGATAACTTACAAATTAACTCAGAGGATATAATCTCTAGAGAATGAATCTGTTATGTCACAGAAAATTTCACAAGAAAAGGAGAATATATGGGTAGATATTAATGAAGACATGAATGAAATTTGGCCTTTAATTGAAAATATTTTAGAGCAAGAAGAGTTAGTGCAGAAATCAAAGAAGGTGATAAAATATGTAAACAAAGATTTGGGTGAGAAACTAGGAGAAGCTACCTCTTTGATAACGATTTTAAATTCAAAGACAAGAGAATAACTGGAAGAATATGAGATTGCAAATAGAACTGAGACCATTCTTGAAGTAAGAAGAGTTCCTACTAAAAGAAATTTAATGCTAGAGTTAGATAATCAATGTCATAATATGGAGGCCAACATTCAAAAATTCCACAGAAAGTTTAATATACTCCATCAAAAAGGACTTCTAATTTAAAGGGGATAGGAGATAAATTAGTTCAATTGGAAGACTATCAAAAAATTATATTCTATAGCAACAGATAAATCCAAGCTTTCCACCATAAAAGTAACTATTACAAGGAAGGATTTTATGGAAGGGTTAAGTTTTGACTTATTAATCAAGCATGAAATAAAAATATTGTCTATACTCAAGCCCACTTTCCATAAATATACCAAAGTGGATGAAACATATAGAAAGTTAATTAAATATTCCATTCCAAATGAAGAAAGATGGGATAAATTATGCCGGCTTCTTGATTAAACATATTTTGATCTTTACCAATAGAGTAACAATGTTTTTAGTCTAATTCATTACCAGAATCCTTGAAATCAGTGCTAGAAAGCTTGAGTAGTTTAATTTTCCTATATTCTTGAATTATTTTTGTACACAATTTCTTGATATTTTGCAAATAAATCTTGATATTTAAATCAAGATATTTTGAGAAAAGTTTTATAAATACTTCATAGATCAAAGTACAAAGGGTTGAACCCTTGGGATAAGATATCTCGTAGAATTGTATTCAACTGAAGTTTTTTTTATATTAATGAAAGGCTTCTGAATTTGCCTCAAGGCAGCTTGTGTTCTTATGAGTTATTCATTATTATTTCATTTCATATTGTAAATTTATGCATATATTTAATTTTGAATCGAGAAATCTGGGTAAGATAAGGTTGAGTGTCAACCTGTTTGAAATCTCATGTGAAGTTATAATATACTAAAGAGCTTAGATTATTGGACTGTTTGGCTGAGATAGCTCCTCTACATCTTTAAATTTTCACTTCTACATCAATTTAAATATATTTTTGGTGGGCTATAAACATTGGTTACATGCATCTTTTCCATATGGTCAATTAAAAACTCTATCTCAATATTTTATTGACCATAAATTATTTGATTTATTCCTTACACTTCTATTTTAAACTAAATTTATGTCAAGAGGTGGAGAACCAACCCTTTTATTATATCATGATTAATTAAGATTCAACACCTGTTTGAATTAGTTTAGAAAATTGGCCATCCAAACATTTATAAACCAAAAAAATATTTTAAATGCTCTGGCATAATTCCTAACCTATAATTATCTTTGGACGTAGAACATGAGACTGTTGTCATTGTCCGGGAACGAAATCCTTGAATTATTTTCCCTGCAACAACGATTAAAAGCTTATGTCTTAGTGGTGAATAAAAGGTTAGTAGTTTAAAATAATTCACCTCGTGATTCCACAAAAATAAATTGGCTTCACATAGACACACTAGGTCTCTGTCATATCCACAACTTTATGCTCCATTATCATATCCTGAGAGACTGGTAAGATTTTCCTCTACAAGACAAAGACTAGAAGCCTCTACTTCTCCTTCTGTAATACACCTATCTGAAATTGTTTCTGAAACTAATCCTCTTAGAATTGCCTCAATTCCTCCTAAATCATCAAATCTACCACCCAAAGTGTCAGTTCTTCTATCTAAAGGAGTTCATTTGTAGTCATCTCTTCTAGTTTGTCAGTTATGATCCTATCAGATTCTTGAAACCCTTTATGTATCCCCTAAATCATAAATATAACTAGGTTTAGAATTACCAAATTAAAACCTAGTGATTTTATTTCTTCAATATTTCACACTTATCCATCTACTTCTATTAGCTTTTAGGGAAACTTTTTTATTTACACAAATCCTTTATTTGATATTGACAAAAGATTTTGTCCATAAGAACATAAATTAGTCATTCAAACAACTAGAAAAATAAAAGCTTCTAGAAATTCTTCCAACAACTCATCTTCAACCCCTACAAATCCTGAAAGCTCATCCTCATCCCCTTCACCATATTCATCTTCATATTAATCTGATAAAAATTTTGGTATTTGACCCATCATTCAAGCTCGTTATGCAGCCTTCGTTCTTCCCAATCAGCTAAATAATTTCCTAGATGGATATCTTAAGCATTTGTCTAGATTCAGTGGTGAAACTAGTTTTTCTGTTGAATATCATCTGGTAGCTTTCTTAGAGTTCGTTGAAAACATGAATATAGAGCATGAAGATCTCTACATGACATTGTTTGTTCAACCTCTTTAAGGCAATATTGTGATTTTTCTTTAACAATTATGAGCCAATTCAATCCCTCCATGGAATGAATTAGTTACTATTTTTAAACACCAATGGGGAGTTAAAAATGATCCAGTATACTATCTGAATAAATTTGATTACATTAAAGGAAACCCTAGTGAACCTGTGGCTAACTTTATAAAATTATTTAATAAAATTTACAATAAAATGCCACCTGACTGTAAGCCACTAGTAACTACTGCTAAAGTAAGATTTCCAAAAGGAATTGATGATGAATTTGCAATTGTGCTTACGGAAAGAACTTATGTAACCCTAGCAGACATGCAGACTAATGATATTGAGGTTGAGGCAAATAGCTCAGCCTCAGCCAACTCAAAGCAATGGGTTAAAAGCTAAAAGAAAAATGAAATCTAGGGAAGAAGGAGGTTCTTCTTCTAAAACCAAAACTGAGGATCACACAATTGATGAAATTACTTCATTACTTAGAAATATTTCAAATAGTATTTCAAAGATAAAAACACAACATAGAATTATTCAACAAGAATCTAATAGACCTCAAACTCAGTATAAAAGACCATTTCTACCCCAGACTTTACAAAGACCCAGCCCTGATCGACAAATTCAACCATTGTTGATGATTGATGATCAAGAATCTAAAGAAACTAGACCATAATTTACTAATGATATAAAAAATTTTGATGATCAATCACAGCAGAATGTTATATTCCAGTTTCAAATGATCAAGCTTTATTTTGAAATAAATAAACTTCACAGGTTTCTAAGTATCAAGCCTTCTCAGAGTTTCTAATAGCTGAATTAAACAAAAGGTATGATTTGAGTCCTAGACCATGCCGTGGTAGGCCAAACAAAAATGTTACAATCAATGAGGCTCCAGGAAAAAATGTTGAAACCCAAAGAACTGTATTCAGCCATTACCTCAACCAATGAACATAATACTTTTGAAATAACTTTCCCAACAATTTTCAATGTAGAAAAAGAATTAGAGAGGGTCAAAATACCTATTCCATTGTCTGAACTGTCTAAAAACCAAGGATATAAAAACAAAATATAAAAGTGGATCCAATATTCAAGTGTAGATGTTGAGGGGGACGTGATCAGTGTACACGATAAAAAACCTTCGGTGGTTTTTGGTCTTAGTTTTGACATAATTGATGGGAATGTTCATCCCTTCTATCTTACTCTCAAAGTTCATGATTTTATTCTATATAATTGTATGTTAGACACTGGGGACTCTCACAATGTGATGCCCAAAGTAATCATGGGTCAATTAAAATTGAAAATTATGAAATCATACCATGATTTATACACTTTTGAATCCAAGAAAGTTCCTTGTCTTGGACTAATAAAATACGTAGTTGTAACTTTAGCACAAATTCCTATAAAGAGTGTAGTACTAGACATTGTAGTCATGGATATCCCTCCTAAATTTGGAATGTTGTTATCAAAATCATGATGTGCCAAATTAGGGGGAAATTTACAGATGGACATGTCCTATGATACTATTCCTGTATATGGGGATGAACACCTTAGGTTATACACAGAGGTAAGATTCATTAACACTGTCTGTAGGGATGATTGAGAAATAATTAATCTGATTTATGTTGTTGATTAGGATTTTAGATGCTTCACATTTTCATCAAATGATCTCCAAAATTCTCAACTCAGCATTGAACAACTTGTGAACAAACCCAAACGCATAAAAACTGATGTGTGGAAGTTATGCTTTGATCGAGATTTTTCTGAAGATGGAGATGGAGCTGGAGCAGGAATTGTATTAATTTCTACAGATGGAGAAAACATAACCCAATCCTTTAAGTTGGACTTCGATGTTACTAATAATGTAGCAGAATATGAAGCCCTACTTTTAGGCCTTGAGTTGGCTAAAAGTTTGAAAGTTTTAAATTTGAGTGTTTTGAGTGATTCAAAATTAATTTCCAAACAAGTCAAAAATCTATGCCAAGAAAAACATCCTAGGATTAGATCTTACCAAAATGAGGTATGGGATTCCATAGAAAATTATTTCCAAGCTTTCAACATCACAACAATCCCAAGAAATGAGAACATTTATGCAAACTCTTTAGCAGTTTTTGCAAGCTCCTTTAAAACCCTTGATCCAATGCAACTCCAATATCAAATTTAGGTAAAATATAACCCTTCAATCCATGATAAACTTAAACACTGGCAAGTGTTTGAAGATGATGAACAATTGCAGAGTTTCTTGCATGCCATTGAGGATTTCTTAGTCTTGCAAATTGACGAAGAACAAATTATTTATCATGAATCAACTCACGAAGATGAATCCTCACAATTGGATAATAGATAGATGGTCATAATATCCTCCAATTTCCAAGAAACTTCATTCCCAAGGGTCTAATCCCTCTTGAAATTCTTTTTTATCATAATGATGTTTTAAAAAAAAAATTATTAAATACACCAAAATAGGACGTAAAATATTGTAACATTGGAACTAATGAAGAAATTAAAATTGTGAAATTTTCAGCATCCCTAACCAAGGACATAAAAGACAAGTACATCAATTTTTTGAAACATTATAAATATGTCTTTCAATGGTCCTATCATGAGCTCAAAACTTATGTCATGAATATTACTGACAATAAGATCCCTTTAGAAATAGAAGCCAAACCATTCCAACAGAAATTAGGAAGAATAAATCCAATCTTCCTTCCGACCATAGAAAAATAATTAAAGAAATTTTTATTGTTCCTCTAAGATTTTATGAATGTATTGAAAATTTAGTTCCTGTAAGAAAAATGAATGGTGAAATTAGACTTTGTGTGGACATTATAAATATGAATAAATCACCCTTAAAAGACAATTATCCATTGCCTAACATGGACTAATTACTACAAAGAGTTTCAAGTTCTAATAGAATTTCCATTCTAGATAGTTTCTCTAGATATAACCAATTTTTGGTAGCTCCAGAAGACAGAGAGAAAACAACATTCACCACTCCCTAGGGTACTTTTATGTATGCCAGCATGCCATTTGGTTTAACAAATGTAGGGGAAACATTTCAAAGAGCTATAGATTTAGATTTTGTTGGAAAAATTCATAAATTTAATTTTAGTTATCTAGATGATCTAACTGTGCTCTGAAATTATGATGAAAATAACTTGAGAAATGTTTTTGATAGTTGTAAAAAATTTGGAAGCTCACTTAACCCAAAGAAATATTTGTTCTCCATTAAACAAGGGAAGTTGCTCGGCCACATCATTTTCAAAAAAGGAGTGACAATCGATCCAAAATGAGTTTCAGACATTATACTAATTGGTCTCCCTAGAAATAAAAAAGAAATTCAATTTTTTTTAGGAAAAAATAATTTTTTGATGAGATTTATACCAAACATGCTAAAATTTTTTAAGATATTACTAATATGTTGAAGAAATATCATGATTTTAAACGAAAACTACAGGCTAGATATGCATTTACACAAATCAAAAAATTTATTTCTGAAGCCCGAGTATTAGCCAACCCTGATTATATAAAACCCTTCAACATTTCTCTTTTTGCCTCTGACTCCACTTTAGCTATTGTTTTACTACAAAAGAATGATAACCAAGATGACCAGCCAATTTCCTTCTTTAGTAAAGGTATGAGAGATCCAAAGCTCAAATATGACATTATTGAAAAACAAGCCTATGTCCTTCTACAAGCTCTAAAAGCTTTTAGAAATTATGTCCTTCATTCCCCTATTCCTGCCTATGTCCCAAACAATGTTGTAAAATCCATTTTGACTCAACCTGATATACATGGTAGGAGAGGGAGATGGATAGATGAAATTCTTGAATTTGATTTAGACATCAAATCTATTAAGATTATAAAAGGACATGGTTTAGCTAAGCTCTTGGCTGAATCTAACCGCAAAGTTCTAGGAATAAGAACTACCATGCATATATTAGGAGAGAAAAATCCACAAGAACCTTCCTCTAGTTCACTAGAGAAGAATCCACATGAACCTTCCTCTTCTACAGACTCAACTCCTTCTCCACTTCATACTGAGGAAAAGTTCCTGCCATATGAATGGTATGCTGATATTGTGCACTTTCTTCGTGATTTTGAATACCCCCTAATTTCACAAAAATTCAATGTAGAACTCTTAAATTAAAGGCTATGAAGTATTTTATTATCAACACTAACCTTTATTGTAAAGATCCATTAAATATTTTACTTCTATTCTTGACTAAGAGTTAAACAAATGGTGTTATTGATGTGTTAAAAGAAGGAATATGTGGAGGTCATTATGCTTGGAGAGAAAAAACACAGAAGATCTCAAGAGCAGGTGTCTACTGGTCAAACTTATTTTCTTAGGTTGGAGAAAAAGTCAGAAGTTGCATTCCATGTTAGATTTTTGTTGGTAAGCAAAGATTAGCAACACTCCCTCTTGTTCTGATTGAAGCACCTCTCCTATAGTGGGGACTATATTTCATTGGAGAGATACATCCAGTATCCAACAATTAGCACAAATGGATCTTAACTACCACAAATTACTTTACAAAGTGGGTAGAAGCTATCCGGGTCAAAAATTCTACAGATATGGTTGTCATTAAATTCATTGAGGAAAATATATTATCTAGATCCGGTTTTCCTCAACAAATAGTCACAAATAATGCACATACATTTAGTAGTGTTAGAATGATAAAATTTTGCCAAAAATATCAAATCCTATTGCATCATTCTACTCCATACTACCCTCATGTGAATGGACTGGTAGAGTCATCTAATAAAATCTTGGTAAATGTAATTAAAAAGGTACTAGAAGATGACAAGAGAAACTGGGACAACCATCTTAAATATGCAGTTTGGGCCAACAGAGTTTCACCCAAAAGATAAACAAGTAAATCTCCTTTTCAGTTTGTTTATGGCACTGAGGCCATTTTTCCTACATAGCTAGCCTTTCCTATCATGAAGTTTTTACAAGAGTCAAATGAAGAGCCTACTGATTTTTAAAGGAGAATTAATCAGATTATAAAATTGAATGTAGATGGAGACGAATTTTAGTACAAACTTCATAAATATCAAAACAAGATGAAAACTTTGTTTTATACGAAAGCTAGAGAAAGAGATTTCAGGGAAGGAGATCTTCTTTTCAAATGGGATTCCCAAAGAGAAGAAAATGGGAAACATAGAAAGTGTGATAATCTCTGGTTGGGGCCATTCAGCATTGTCAAGGTCAAAGGAAGCAATACTTTTATTCTACATAACCTGGAAGGAGAATACTCTACATTAGTTGTCAATGTACAATAGCTCAAGCACTATATTCAGTACTGAAATATGTTACACCCATAATCCATTGAACAATTTTAGTTTTATTTACTTTTTCATGGCAATCATAGCAAAGACTTCATAGTCCGAGTAGAAGGCACGTGGATATGCATGTTCTCTACATCTCACAAGGAAACACAGTCCCAAGATGGAGCCGATGTTGTAATATTATTCTGCATTTTACATTTATATGTCAAAAATGAAAAAGAAAGAAAAATAAATAATATATATATATATATATATTATAATATATCTATATATATTAAAAAAAATTGACGAAAACTCTTACAAAAATAAAAAATATGTGAGGTAGATTAAATGTTGCATTAGATATTAAATTAATGAAGTTTATTAGTTTAAATCACAATTATAATTGTGGTTAGTTATGTTAGCGCTTGAATCTGCCTCAGGCTGAGGAAAACAAAACTCGAGGCAACATCAAACCAAGCTCAGCCTCGTAGCTAGCCCTACGAGGATAGGAGAGGGCTCTCTCCGGGTCTATCTCGGCAAAAGGTTTTCAAAGGGGCTGAGATGACCTATAGTGAATGCGGATTTTAGGCTAGTAAAGAGATATGAAAATGGTTTTTAATGAATGATTGGGTTTTCTGGGCAGCGTGGTATCAAAAACAGTGTGAGCAGAGATTTAATCAAAGGCACAGATTATTCCATAAGGCGAGGTAGGAGCGAAATTTAACAATTAAATTGAGATTAAACGGAATGGCAAGACTGTTGAGAAGTCGAAAAGGGCATGTGTGATGGATCCTTATCGAATAGAATAAAACATTAAATATGAACACTTCCTCAAGACAAAGCAAATAAATTGAATTCTGCCTTTCTCACTTAAAAGTATTCATTTAGAAACGTTTATGAAATGAAATGGAAACATTACAAAGACATATGAAACAGAATAAAAACATATGCTAAATTTCCACACCACAAGAATCTTACAAATCAGAGCTGGGCCATTTAATTAATCTCTGTCATTCAACTGTACAACGAAATGCTCTGTTCTCGCTTCCCCACATCTTCCAGAACTCTCTCCCCATTTACAAATGATTTTCAATACATTAAATAAAACTCAGCTAGGAGAAAACAGATCGACCCAAAACGAGGGCTTTGTTTCAACTGAAATGATGAAAACAGGAAAGGTCTGCTCTAAAAGGAGCCATGTTACATTTGTTTGTTGATGGCCAGTAAAAAGACATAATCTAGAGCGTGAATCTCATTGAATCACTAAAGACAAAAATAGGCTATCTATTTCCTATCTCTCTGCCATGGTAGATATTCTGCTTTCTAATTTTCGCTTATCGGTTTCTGACTATTTCACCTTCTCCGGCGTTCCATCGGAATCTCATTAATTGATGTTTATTTACTCCATTACAGATTCTCAGCCTTGATACCTGGTGAATTGTTACAGTTGTAATGAAATTTTCCGGATTTGGTGCTTGGTTTGAGATCAAGCTTATAGATGCTCATTTTAATTGGCTTTTGCTTTAATAATTCGAAATGATTCTGTTATCTGTAATCCGCTGAATTTGGATTTTTAAAAGAAGCCTTTCAACAGAGAGCGCCATATAACTTATCCGACTCTGTTGTTATTTAAGAATTTCAATGTAACTGGGGAATTTGCTTGATCCACATTTGAGATTCATGTGAACCTTTAGCGAAAGGAAACAGAATCCACCAATCCCATCCCAGATAACAACTGACACTCCTTGGAATAATTCTATGATTGAACAAGAAGCAGTGACATTAATTTCTAGATTCATAGCGATTTCCATACATGAAGCATTACTGCAGCTGAAGATAAGTTTCCAAGCAAGAGAAGTTGATGAAAATAACATTGTTTTCTTGTGGGAACAAGCGTTCCATATTTCCCAACGACAAATCAATAAGCTTTGACCATATCCACGCAATTGGGCAGAAAAGTAGGAATAAAGTTTGGGGATGGTGAAGATGAGAAAAAATGCAAGCCTTATCAGAGTCCATATTGTCAACATGTGGCCACATTGAGCTAGTAACCACAAAACAGATGCGAACTGCAAAACATCAGATGCGAACTTCGAAGTGGTAGATGGGTCCCCAAAAAATAGATCTCTGATTTTTGCAAACAAGGCATTGACTAGCGGAAGAATCACTCAAATGACACGAAGGACGTCTTCTTCACTTAGCTCATAGTTTGTGGAACTAGCGTCCAAGTCGATTGCCCCCTTGTGAATAAATGACTTATAAAAGAACACTACTGCCAGATAAGATAAGGCAGAGTATGAGAGAATGGTCACCAAACTGAAAGGAAAATCCTGTGTAAAACATGATGATAGGACGCAAAAAGAGCCTGACCCAAATATAAAAGCAGATTTTGGAGGATCACTCCACATGACCAAATCAATGATATACTGAAGCCAATTTATTCCTTTCCGAGTAGCTTTGCCATCTAGAACTGCAACAAGAGAATTGGATTCATTGTAATGTTTGTGGCACAATTCTGCTTTGGGAGGCTATGTGCGTCGCGCACACGCCCAGTGCGCCGCGCGCGCTATGTGCGCCGCGCCCATTAAAGATAACACTGTGGCAGGAAGCCCAGTGCATCGCGCTGGGCCTATGCACCGCGCGTGCTCCCCATGCGCCGCGCCATTGTATGGTACATTTAACTCAGAGTTAATCTGAATTTTAATTTGTTCCTGATGTGAATCTTGTCTTAAGAAACATGATGAAACTGTTGTTTCTGCCAAAACCTGGTTCTATTCAAAATCTTCCCTACCTCACTTCAAAGTTCTAGATGGTTCCTTTTGATAATATTTGTCAGTCATGGCGCTCAACTCGGGATCTTCCATATCCTTTGAGCCTACATCTGTCTGCCTGTATATATGGTTTCACACCATGAGACCAAACATGGGATCTTCTGTGAGGTACTCACTTTCCATTGACTTTGGCATTTTCCCTAAAGTGGTGATGATCATTTTGGGCACAGAAATGCTCCAGAAAGTATTGAATTTAGGTTTAGCTATCTTTCACAGTCATGATGGTAACATAATTTCTTGACAAAGGATTAAGTCTGAGGTTGTCTTTCCATGTCGATCAATCCTTCTCGAACAATTCACACCTCCATATAAAACATTCCTCACCACAACATTCAGAGAGTGAACACCTGCGGCTTCATAGATTTCTACCACTAATTGTTGTTCATCATCATTATGCTTGAATGCTTTTCCCTGATTGAAATGCGGGCCTTGAGCATGCTGTAGAATTGTAAGAGCACTTGCGGGGCCAATGAGAGCCTTGGTCACATTGGTGACCCATTCTGGTGTTATGACCACCTTCAACCTTTCAATGTCTACAGGGAAATGTGGTATGATAGAGAATTTCAAATCATTTCCTTTGTCTCCTACTCGACTATGGGCTGCATGGTAAAGAGGAATCCTTATGCCACCTGGGGCTAGCTGCATGGAAATGTTCCTCAGTGGATCCGAATAAACTCTGGATGCTGCACCACCCTTCGCTTTCTCAAGACCACCTCTATAAGTATGCTTATGAGGTCGCATCCCCAAGTCCGTTGAGCCTATAACATGTTGAGTTTCTACTGGATTCCTATATTTTATGTTGAACCTCCAGAATATGCACTCTCGTGGTACCAATATTTTCTGAAGAAATATCTCCTTCTTATATCCTGATGCCACCGCCACCTGCAGGTCCATTGGTATAATGGATTCAAATTCCTGTGTAAAATGAATTGCATGATCCTTCAGATTAAATAGACCATCCATTCGCAATCTTAGGTCCATAGGCTCTATGGAAGACAAAGGACGTACATCAGAAGAATGTGCCTGCAAGCTATCTAATCCGATAATATATGAAACTATATACTCTTGAGTTCCAGGTGTTGTCCCTTCCATCCATGACCGAACCAAATAATCCGCTGCTGATGCATGCTTCACGCACCCGAATCCCCCATATGATATTTCTCCCCAACCTTTCTAGCCGCATTCCTTTGGCACCAACTGAGGAAGTGTCTCAGGACGTTTTTGAAGGCTTGGTTATGCTCCTTTGGAAAAAACCATATCTTTAGACAAAGGGAGAAATGATACATTTTGAAAATTTACTACAACATCAGGAGTTATATATGCACTAGGATCTCCAAGCTCGTAAAGAAGTTGTTGAGCACAAGTTCTAAAACTTATTTCTCCTCCATTGTTCTCAGCTTTGGCCCAATAGACTTCTCCATCAAATCTTACATTTGCAAATGGAAGAGATACATCAAGAAGCTGCTAAAAATAAAACTCCCAGTGTTGATCAGCAAGATGCATGTAGTACCCCCCTGTTACTTAGCATCCACACTCTAGAAGGTGACCAGCCAATGTTCCTTGTGCAAGTTCTTTCCAGTTATTCCAATTCCAACCAAGCTCATATACCATTGGTCCAAGAAATAAAGCAGCATCAGCTAGACGTGATGTGATTATTACATTTGGTTGAGACTCCTCCAATACATGAATAATAGGAGCTGTTGAAACTGGGCAAGATGACCACGGCTGCCTGAAGAAATGTAGAACTTGAAAAACCTTAACAATCATGTATTAAACAAACTTGATGATTTCTTCTTCAAAACAGAGTTTTAGAAAAGAAATGTCCTTCAGCATTATTAATAATGTGAATCTTGAAGTAAAACCTTATTGAAACTCCCTTTGGCCTGCAAGTGTTATTTCACACTTTTGGAGACAAAACCCTGGCTTCAAGGATTAAAATGACTCTTTTTGACCAAAATGGAATTTGATGACTGCAAATGACAAGAAATGAACCTTGGTGAATTATACTTTGACAGAGGACTGACAAGACTGAGTCT
Organism: Pinus taeda; assembly: GCA_000404065.3. Taxonomy (NCBI): domain Eukaryota; kingdom Viridiplantae; phylum Streptophyta; class Pinopsida; order Pinales; family Pinaceae; genus Pinus; species Pinus taeda. The sequence goes on from APFE030578360.1 coordinate 160,550, forward strand.
AACAAGTTAGATTCTAATAAATTTTCTATTTGATGCCACTTGTTTGTTGTATATGGTATCGGTTGTGCTACAATAAAGTGTCGCGATTCTTTTCCACCCAGATCGGCGACTCTCATTGACTTCGGACCCACCTTGCCCCTCCGACAGTTAATCAAAAGGGGGGGATCTGAAAAGAGGATTCCCTCCATCTTGATTTATGTACGTGTTAGTCCCTCAATGATTTTAGAGTCCCCTCTACCTAAACAACTTACTTCTCATCGTCCCTCCGAAATCCACCTTCCCTTATTCCCACCTAAATAAAAACTATCATTTCGACTCCTGCCAAAATCAAACAACCAATCCTCCTTTTCCAAGTGTCCCATTCCTATTTAAACCATGATTTATCATTAATTATCCATTGAAGGTTGTAATTATTATCGAATTTAATGAACCCGATCCATTAACGGATATTTATAAATGGTAAATTCTTCCAGTTATAAAATAAAAAACCCACATTCAGTTGTTCCTTTATTTGTACTATTCTACGAACTAAGCAACTTAGCCTACTACTGTAACCAAGAAATTTAGCTGTAAAAATTTGTTCCTCAGATATTGCAGCCAACTAGTTTTCGGGTAACTATTGTCTCCTATTCCATTTTTTCATAATGTCTTCTAAGGGTAAATCTAATACTGTAGTAGAAAACCCTATTCTCCCCCCTATAATTGACCTTGATCACCATCCCTTAGTAGATCAACATTACAAAATCTCTGAAACCAATTGTGATTTCGATATCCACGAACTCTAGAATTCGTTAAAACAAAAATTTGTTGATATGAGTGATGAATTGAGTTTGTGGAACACCTTCCTACCTTAATTCATTTTTTCACAAACTCATTGTTTCCTAGAATTTGTCTTATGGTGCGATTTCAAATACATACCTAGTCAAAGAGTTATTGTGGCCCAAAACAATGACATCCTATTCACAGTTACCCCTGAACCTTTATGTTAGATACTCCAAATCCAAAATCCAGCCTCCATGCATCCTTTTTCTATAGACTCCCTCATGGAACTCTACAAAAGCCTAAATTTTCCCCACATAGCTAAAATTTTTGAGACATTTCTACCTAAAAATGTTCAATTGCCAAGAACAAATGCACCTTATGCTCCCTCAATGTTTCCAGAGATTACTAATCAAATCATTTCTTTAGTTTCCTATTTGTTGGGCTATCAAACCAATCACTGTGTTAATGAAGCAATTACAGGTTTCCTATTAGCGTTCTCAACAGGAGAAAAGCCTTCAGTTATTTTTCATTATATTGAATTCTTGGTAGAGGTTATCCATGAACAATTTTTCAAATTTTCTACCGAAGGAGTTTTCAAGCATGTTTCAGTCTTAGTTTACTTGTTCTTATTTCATCAATCAGATATATTTCAATTTCCACTACGAAAGCTAGATGAATAGGGAAATCCATGATCTATGATTCATTAGAATTCATTGGTAAGGAAGAATACCACTTAATTCATATTCAATAATTATATGGATCAGTTTTTATAGAGAGTTTCTTGCCTATTCAACAGTGATGTTGAACCTAGAATTGGACCTAAGATTAAGAGAATTCTACACCTTAGTGAACAAATAAGGACATGTCATTGGTATGTATATCAATACTACACAGAGATCAGAGTATATGGATGTGAATTTCCTCCATATAAATTGCCTAAGTTTGTTTCTATAAGGCTTTTTGCATTAGAGTATATTAGGAAAATGATAAATATGAATGAGTTGCACTTTATGTCAGCTAGAAAATAAATTTCAATTTAAGGTCAAAATTCAGGTTGGGCCTTTCATTTGTAATGTCAAAACGACAAAGGAGGTAGATATCCTCCTTAAACAAATGAAATTCAAACTCAGTTTTACATGGACATATGATCATTTAGGAATTGTCTCAAACTTGAGGGTAGAGCAGGAAACTACTCCTTATGCTCACACTACTAGACCTGAAATTGAGGAGTACATGAATCAACATGAATGGAAAAACAGTACATTGCAGGAAGCAGAGGAACAAGTACTTTCTTCTACAACATCACAAACTCTAGTGCCAAAAGAAAAGCATGATAAAACACGAAGGGAAAGTGTTTCCCCTCTAGTCTTAGAAGTTCAAGGAAAATAATTCCAAATATACAAAGAGAATTAGAAAAACATCCAACATAAGAGTATTTACAAGAAGAAAACACACAGACTACACTAGTCTTAACATGCCCTTATAATACTACCTTTCCTCGAAATGAAGAAATTTTTATAAGGTCGCCACCATCTTCAGATTCTCAAGAGCCAATGGAAGCATCTCAAATAGGAGAATTAGCCCCTAATTAGGTTGAACCAAGTATATTTGCAAGATATAAGGCAATAAAAAAGAAGAATGAAATTTTGAAAGCTACAAACTATCCTCAGTTCTAGAATCAAGCAACATCATCACAACATAAACTTCTCTATGCTTTTGATACTAAGAATGGAAAAATGCAAATATCTTTCCTTAATCCTGAAGTTCATTTTCCTAAGACTGTAGATGACTACAAAAAATCCATTTTTTCTTTTGATATTGAACAAATCCATCCTATTGATCAAATGGATTTTCATAAAAAAATATGTGAAATGTTATATTCTACTCTCACAAATTCAGGAATGGAAGCATCCAAACTCTAGGGTTGAGTAAATAATAGCTTATCTCACTTAAAATTAGATAAAATATCTTCTTTGATATTGTAACCTTGAGGAAGAATACCAAACTTCAATCTACTTGAGATCCACAAACAAAGGAAGTTACTGAACTAGAAAAGGAGAAAGAAGATATGTTCAAAATCATCATTGAACAAAATGCACAAATTTAGAAAACAGAGACTGAAATAGAAAAGCTACTCAAAAAGAGAGAGAGAAATAATAAACTCAATCAACATGCATTCCTCTAACAATAGTTCCAATGACATGTACATCAACAACAAGGGCTTCTACTTCAGTAAGTACTACAATAGTGGAGACATTGTCTACAGGTACAACACTTGAATTAATGAGAGCTATGGAAGATTTATCTATCAGAGTGTAGGAGATTGAGAAACAAAAATATCAACTTAATAATATCCAAGAACAAAAATTTATAATTGATAATGTTTATTTGTAAGAGCTTCAAAAAACCTATAGATTAACTCAGAGGATAGAATTTTTAGAGAATGAATCTTCTATGGTAGAGACAATTGTACAAGCAAACAAGAATATATGGGTAGATACTAATGAAACCATGAATGAAGTTTGGCCTTCAATTGAAATTATTTTCGAGAAAGAAGAGTTAGTGCAAAATTCAAAGAAGGTCATAGAAGATGTAAAGGAAGATTTGGGTCAAAAATGAGGAGAAGCGACTGCTTTAATAAGGATCTTAAATTCAAAGACAAGAGAAGAACTGGAAGAATATGAGATTGTAGATAGAACTGAGACCATTATTTAAGTAAGAAGAGTTCATACTAAAAGAAATTTAATGCATGCTACAGTTAGACAATAAATGTCATAATATGGAGGCCAACATTCACAAATTCCACATAAAGTTTAATATAACCCATCAAAACGGACTTCCAAGTTTAAAGGGGATAGGAGACAGATTAGTTGAGCTAGAAGACTGTGAACATAAATTATATTCTATAGCAACATATAAATCCAATTTTTCCATCGTAAAACGAATTATTACAAGGAAGAATTTCATGGAAGGCTTGAGTTTTCACTTATTAATCAATCATGAAATAAAACATCTATTTATACTCAAGCCCACATTCCAGAAATATACCGTAGTGGATGAAACATATAGAAACTTAATTAAATATACCATTCCAGATTAAGAAATATGGGATCAATTATGTCAATTTCTTGATTAAACAAATTATGATCTTCATAAATATAGCAACAACCTTTTCAATCTAGGTCATTACCAAAATCCTCGAAATCACTGTGAGAAAGATTGTGCAATTTAATTTTCCTATATTCTTGAACTATTTTTGTACTTTTTTTTATATTTTGAAAAGCAATCTTGATATTTTGGGAAAAGTTGTATAAATACTTCATAGATCAAAGTTAAAAGGGATGAACCCTTAAGATAAGCTATCGATCATAAATGTATTCATCTGAAGTTTTTCTAATATTAATGAAAGGATTCTGAATTTTCCTCAGAGCAACTTGTGTTCTTGTGAGTTATTGGTTGTTATTTCATTTCGTATTGTAAATTTCTACATATATTTAATTTTCAATGGAGAAATATGGGTAGATAAGGTTGAGTTTCAACATGTCTAAAATCCCTTGTGAAGTTATAATATATTAAAGAGATTAGTTTATTGGACTATTTTTTTGAGATAACTCATCTACATATTTAAATTGTCACTTCTTCATCAATCTAAATATATTTTTGTTGGGTTGTAAACATTGGTTGCATGTATCCTTTCCATATTATTAATTAAATACTCTGTCTGAATATTTGATTGACCATAGATTCTATGATTTCTTCCTTACACATCTATTTTAAACTAAATTTTTGTCAAGAGTTGGAGAACCAACCCTTTTATTATAACATGATTAATTAAGATTCAACACTAGTTTGAATTAGTTTAGAACATTTGTCATCCAAACATTTTAAAAAACAACAAAATATTTTAGATGCTCTGGCATAATTCCTAACATAGAATTATATTTTGAGGTAAAACATGCCTATTCCACCTAGACCTTCAGTTGGTTTCATTTGCTTCCTTGATTATAGCAACATTTATTATTTATAGCATTTTTTGAAGTCCTGAACTTTCAGAGTTGTTTTGACCCTGCTAAGCAACATTGTTTTGAGGTCTACTGCAGGCCTTTGGAAAATATTGTAGTACTCGAAGAGATATTTGCAACAGGGTATCATATGCACCAATCGAAGATCATATGCCCATGTTACTAACATGGGAAGTTCACTATCCAACTAAGCCTAATGGGGCCTACAAAATCTTGTTGTTCCATCTCCTGGGTTAGGGTTTTGGTTGTTTAGGGTTTTTCCTTGTATTTTAATAATAAAAGGGCCCGTGAGCGTCATTGTAACATAGTTCAGAGGCATGTAACCGCGACATTGCTTCTCAGATATAAGTTACCATCACCCAAGCTACTTTATTTCCATTTTGTATTTAAGCATATTTCAGTTATTTGATATTATTGAAATGAAGTTTTATTTCTACTACATCTTGGTTTTTATGTTCGTATGTGTATTCTCTTGCATTTCTCTATAATTCTGGATCAATGGTATCAAAGGAGTCTATTATTTCTCTTTTTTTCATTGTAAGTCCTAAACGAGGTCAGGGTATAAGGAGTTAGGGCTCAAATTGGTTGAACCTTTGTAAGACCACCCTCACAAACCCTGATTGCCTTCCATGGTGGAAGAAATGAAAGATAAGGCAGGAGGAGATCCTTTCAAAATATTACTCAAGGAACTTGAGTGACAAAGGAACTCAATGATGGATAAATTTTCCTAGATCCTTTGGCAGCTACCCACAGGCGACATATCTTCATCCAACAACCACTCTTGAAGTTCCACTCCCTTTAAGGTACAAGTCAACTTTGACATTCCCATATTTGAAGGTGAGATATATGAAGACACCATAGATAGACGGTTATATGCGTTGGAAGGATATTTTTTTGTTCATGACTTTTCCAATCGTGAAAAGAATACTTTTGCACTCCTCAAGGCCACCCCCCATGTTAAGGACTGGTGGGAAACCTACTATGACCAGAAGGATGAGAAGGAACCATCATTGTTTTCAGTCATACCCATTTGGAATTATTTTTGAGATGCCATCGAGGAACAATCTCACCCTATCGAGAGCTATGAAGATAAATACGTAAAGTAGAACATGCTACCGAAGGGGAGGGATAAAGAAATGTCATAGTTCACAAATATTATTCATACTCTTCTCACGAACTAAGGTACCAAGGATTCTAAGTGAGATTTCGTACTCAAGTACCATGACTATCTACACAATGACATCCAAGACAAGATGGAGTTCCTAGACATATCCTCACTTGGCATCGCCTATCGATACACTATCAATATCATGTAGAAATTTAAACAGAAAAAGCAATACTTTGGATTTGTGAATTTTAAGCAAGGGAAAGGTGTCCCCAAATCACAGAACAAAGGTAAAATCTGAGGTGGAAGTGACCCAGAATAACCCATCAAATCCATCAGTAAAGAGTAACACCACGAAGACAAAGAAGGACACATCAAAAGAGTGTGAGTTCCATAAGATCCCCACTCACAATGCAAGTGAGTGTTAATCCAAGTAGTCACTAGTGGTTGAGCTAAAAGCTTTGGAATGAGATGCATGTTTCAAATCTAAGTCATAAATCGATAAGGGGAATAACAAAGGGAATCATATTATTAATGTGGAGCCTAGTGCCACCATTGACACCACTAAGATCCAAAATATTGAGCTCGAAGATCCATAGGAGGGGGAGTGACTCTTCCACGTACATATGTGGGTTAAGGGTTTTCCACTACAGTTCATTGTTAGTAGCGGAAGCCAAAAGAACCTCATTTTAGTAGAGTTCATGAAGAGGCTGGGCCTATCGATAATGACACACCCGTATTCATACACCATCAAGTGGCTTCAACAAGGATGAGATCTCCATGCCAGCCAACAGTGTTTCCTTTTCTATAGCATCAAGCCCTTAACAGATAAGGTATTGTGTGATGTTTCTCCCCTCAAAGTTTGTGATGTATTATTAGGCCAAACATACTTCTGGACATGTCGTGTTATGTATGAGTCTAGGCCTCACACTTTTATTATTTATTTGGGCAATAAGTTATATAGGATACCGAAGGTAGCATTGCCTACCACCATCTATTTGATCTCTTCTAAGAAACATAGTAAGATGATTTCCCCGACTGAGAAATTTGTATTCCTTATGGTTTTCCCTTAAGGAAAGTATAAGACTATAGCCACATCCATGACCTCTAGACAGGGATCCTACGCGTGGTATAAGTAGATGGACAAGGTCATGGAAGAGTACAGCGATGTCTTCACCTCACCCATAGGGGTACCCCTATACTGTCAGGCCAAGCACTTCATTGATCTAACCTCAGGCATGCCGCTACCCAATGGGTCAATCTATCGATGCTCTGTTATGGAGAAGGATGAAATCAAGAGGATAATTCATGTGTTTTTTTTGAAAGGTCACATCATGCCAAGTTCATCACCCTATTGTAGATCGATCATGATGGTATAAAAGAAGGATGGGACCGAGAGACTCTGTATTGACTATTAAGAACTAAATAAGATCATTGTCCATAATAGGTATCCAATCCCATAGATTGATGACCTTCTAGACCAACTCAAGGGAGTCAAATATTTCAATAATACTGACTTGAAGTCTGGTTATCACCACATTCGAGTCGAAATCTCTGATGTGTGGAAGACTGCCTTCAAATCAAAGGATGGTCATGCCCTTCATTTTCATGAATGCCACCACAACCTTCATGAGGTTGATGGACGACATCTTATGGCCCTTCACCAACTCATTTGTGGTGGTTTATTTGTATGACATCCCGTTCTTCATCCAAAGTTGGGAGGAGAACATCCACCATATTTGACAGGTCCTCCAAACCCTGCAACAACATAAATTATGTGCCAATTTGGAGAAATGAGATTTTGGTATGACCCAGGTTAAATATCTAGGGTACATCATTGATAAGCGGGGTATGCATGTGGACCTAGGGAATATACAAGTTATTTGGGATTGGCCAGCCCCAACCACTCTGATAGAGATTTGTAGCTTTTCGGGTCTTTCCAATTGCTACCTCAGGTTTGTGTTGGGTTCTTTCATATCACTTGGCCTTTGATTCAGGCTAGCAGAGGTGGAGTGAAAGAAAAGTTATTTTGGTCTGAATTCAAGCAAAAGGAATTTTCTAATTTCAAGCATCGCCTCTACTGTACACCAATTCTCACATTACCAAACCTACAACAACCGTTTGATATTGAGACATATGCTCCAACTATGCTATTGATGTAGTTGTTATTCAGTAGGGGCATCCAATGGCATATCATAGTGAGACACTTTCAAGAATAGTTTTTAAGTATCCCACCTATGACAAAGAGATGTATTCCACTATGTAGGCCTGCCAACAATGGAGCCATTACATTCTAGGGAAGGAAATGGTCATCCACATAGACCACCAACCCCTGCAGTTCATACAGACACAAGGAAGCTTCAAGAATGATAAAAATTAGAAATGGTCCGCATACCTACAACTGTTACATTTGAACATTAAGTACAATAAGGGTAGGACCAATATTGTTACAGACTATCTCAACCGATCGCTAGTCATGGAACTATCCACTGTGCTCTACTCTTGTGGATGTGAGACTTCAGGATGGCCACATATTTACAAGAGAGATCCAAAATTCAGAAACACATACCAGATGCTCCTAGAAGGAAAGCAAGTTCCTAATTTTCACCTCGAAGGTGCATTATTATGCCAGATGGGACACCTTTGTGCTCCAAGCAAGCATGCCAACATGATTTGGAAGGCGCACTATAGTGAAGTCGTTGGACATTTCAGAGTAGAGAAAATAGTGGCAGTGTTGTAGAAGTATTTTTATTGGCCAAACCTTTGACAAGATGTTCGGAAGTACATCAGATCCTACATTGTCTACGCCATTGCCAAACCAACCCTTAAGAAGCAATTTATATATACTCCTCTTCCTAGTCCTAGTCAGCCTCAACAATCCATATCCATGTATTACATGTTAGGTCCTCCTTCTACTAAGCATGGCAACAACTGCAATTTTTTGGTTTTCGACAAATTCTTTAAGATGGTCATTATGGAGGCTTGCAAAAGGAGTATCACAGCATAAGCCATTACTAAGTTCCTCTCTGAATGAGTGTGGATACACTTTTTGATCCCACGATTAATTATCTGAGATTGGGACAATAGGTTCCTCATTATATTTTATTTAATCCTCTTGTCGATGTTGGATACCAAGATCACTAAGTCCATGACCTTTCACCCCCGAATTGATGGCCAAACAGAGGTCGTGAACATGATGATAGTGCACATTATATGAATGTACAACTCAAAGAATCCACACACAAGGGATGAAGGCATCCCTTATGTCCAACACAGTTACAACAAAGCTCTCCATAGCTCAACTAGCCACAACCCCTTTCAAGTGGGGTTGGGATTCCAGACACTATTTCCCATTGATGTGGTCATACCATTTGTAGCTACTCAAGCAGATTTAGATCTTGTCCAAGCTGAAGCTGGTAGGGCTAGAAACTTCACTAAGTGCATTCAACACATCCTTCAGTAGGTCCACGGCATATTGGACAATCCAATGCTAAGTACAAGAAACGTCATGATCAACATCAGGTGCCACACAAGTTCCAAGTGGGTGATAAAGTTTGGTTACATCTATAGAAGGAGTGCCTTGCTGAGCCCCACCATAAATTTCACCCTCTTCAATATGGCTCATACACCATCACCAAGGTTGGATGGGACAATGCATTCAGGCTCATAATTCCATAATTCCTTCGCTTGCACACAGTATTCAATGTGGACTCGTTGTGACCATACTTTCACCCATTGTTAGACACAACCGATGTTGATGACCAACTAACACTGATAGAAATCAAACCAAGATACATCGAATATATAATAACTGACAAGATCATGGACACAAAGATTAAGAACACTCACCAACATGGGATCTAGCTATATCGAGTTGTCAAAGTAGGAAAACTCCTTCACCAAGTCAAGTGGTTCACTAGAGACCAGGTTCAAAAAAAAATTTCTCACCTCATGGAGGCTCTGCATGCAATGGGGACCTACTCCACCTAGACCTCCTGTCAGTTTCATCTGTTTCTTTGATTATAGCAGCATTTACTATTTTTAGCAATTTTTAGGGTCCTCTACTTCTAGATCTATTTTTAACCCCTAAATGGTGTTTTCTAAGGCCCACAACAATCATTCAATAAACCATGTAGTACTCATATATATATATATTTCCAATGAGGTATTGTATGTGCCAAACGGAGATCATATGACCAAGTTATGACCCCGGGAAGTTGGATGCCCAATTAACTGCAACAGGTCCCACAAACTCTTGGTGTTCCATCTCCTAGCATTAGGGTTTTGTTTTTTCATGTTTTTCCCCTTGATGTATTAATAAAAAGGCAATTGAGCCTCATTGTAACATAGTTTAGAGTCATGTAGCCACCAAGTCTCTTCTCAAAGATAAGCTACCATCCCTCAAGCTAGTTTATTTCCATTCTGTATGTAAGCATATTTCAGTTCTTTGATATTAATGAAATGATGTTTTATTTCTGCTACATCTCAATGTTTATTTTTATATATTCATTCTATTACATTCTTATATAAGGCTAGATTAGACATGGACTCTATGATGAAGTGGCAGTGCCAAGTTGCTTCTCTTACTACTTTGTCTTCAATATTCATGAGAGGTATGTTCAATACTTCATCTTCATGAAAGATGAACTTTTTTCTTCATGTTCACCCTATAAGGGACTGAATGGTATGGATTTATCATGTGGTTCTAATATTACGTCTCATGTCATACATTGGTGCTCCTTCATCTTCTCGCTTGATGACCTCTTCATGGTTTTAACTTTACAAGTGTATTTTAGAATAGTCTCCTTCTCCTCCTCTTCGAGCATCATCCTGTCATGTCAAGATATAGTACCTGCAAGTGAAATCCTCTCATGAAATTAGTATTAAATCTCCCAATATATACTAGTTCCTGAAGACAATTGATTGAGTTGGGACTGGGCACTAAACATGGAGGAAGACTCACGGGTTACGTAGTGCACAGTTCTACGGGGTAGGGGTGATGGACTAGATCTTGATATGACACAATCCACAGTTATGGAGACCTGGGAAGGGAGACTACATAGTTGAGGAGCTTAACGAGGCAGTTTTTAGACTTTAAGTTTTTTAATCCATAATACAGTAGAGATATAAGCCTATGGATTGTGCAACTGAATATCTTAGGGATATAAGGAGACAATCTGAGGCTTGTAACTGCTAAATGCATAGAAGGAGACTGACTAGAAGGGATAAATTCATAGTTTTGGATGTCACTAAGGTTCTCTCAAGCCTTGAGACTATGTAATGCATCATTATGGAGGATGACTCATCAGTGGATTCCATAGATACATAGTTAAAGGATTCAGGGAGACAAATTGATGACAGAGACTACATAATGTGTAGCAAGATACTAGTTGGGAGGTAGGAATGCATAGTTTCTAAGGGTAGGGAAGAAATCCTTGAGCGTTAAGATTATACAATGTGTATTCATTAGAAGAAGGAACTATGAATTGTGAAGTTCCAAAAGGTAAGGAAGGAGCTTGAGCCTTGTTATAGCATAATGTAGAGTTCAAGGAGGTTGAGTTGGGTCAAGTTGGTGGGAAAAAAGATTTTAAGGATTTGGCTAAGTGCAGGATCAATAAGGTAGAAGTTAGACTAGGATTGAACTTATGAATGATCACACACACTTTGAAAAATTGATGACACAACATTGAACAATCAGTACTCAATAACAAGATGATCCACTAAATGCGTTGAGAATACAACAACCTCCTTTAAGCATGACACTTAGGGTACATTTTGTGATGACATTGATGACACTTGTATGAAAGTGATCAAGACTTGGGAATGTGTATGATGTATTTTCGTATGATGAATAGGACATAGTAGTACAGGAGAATGCATAAAAAAATCCCTTTACGAATGTACAATTGACTCCCTTCGACTAGGTGCAACACTTAAGATACACTTTATGATGATAATGACGACGCTAGTATGACAATGCATACAAATTTGGGAATACATCAAAGACATGCCTATATTATAGATAGGACCCATTGGTACCAAATTTTCCTATCACAATGAACCAAAACTCTACTTTTACAATGTGCAACACTTCCTATACCCTAAAGTCAACAGTTGAGACAATAAGAGAAAAGTGCAAATGACACTTCAAAAATGTGAATGGAATTAAAATAAACACATATCAGAGAAAATATAACATGAAAATGACACTTATCAAAGTGAATGAAATCAAAAGAGATAGTCGTAAACAAGGAAGTGACACTTGGGAAATCAAAGGTATGTAAAAAAGACAGTTGGAAAAAATGACTGAGATAGAAGTGCAATCACAACCAAAAGTGAATTACTATCATTTGAAAGTGTGCACTGATTGTAAGCATAGGTTCATAATTCCACCAATGATGTCTTAATGGAATGTGCTATTCATGTTCAAGCTTGCGTAAAGGAATGTGCTCATGAACTCATTTAGGACTAAGCATGTATGAGGAAGTGACTTCAGCGCTTACAATATGAGAAGAAGACTCAAACACTAAGTATAGCATCAATCAACCATAAAGTTACTATGGAATGAACGAACACAAGAACCATAGTAGATTTCAAAATTCAAGTGCAAAAAAGTTTTTTGAGGGTGGTTCTTGAAACAACAACACACATGTAATTCTTCAATGATGATGTAGAGAATATGTCAGAGGTGTTATTATATTTAGGAATTTAAAGTCCATTTTCGGTCTTTCTCCACTATTATCCGACCTATTTAGTAACCTAACAGAGTCACTCAAATAATCACAAGCATGGATTCGCTGATAACGACATTGTTCAGTATCCCGATGAATTTTCTTCCATCACCTCTCTATGATGGAAGCCTTTCTCAATCCTTCATGCTCTATTCAATTAATTTTCTTTTACATGCACATTGGCATTAGTTATTGGGCGTTTATTGCACCGAGGTAGATGACGGATCCCCACTTATTTTATAGGAAAAGTAGGTTATTCCTTGTTTTCATAAACTAAATGATTATTATGACTTAGGTTTCCCCTCATGCCACATTTTCACATCATATCTCCAACTAATAGGTGGGAAATGAAAATATGCCATTGAAATATTCAAGACCATGTCGTAAATAGGGTTCATATTATAGATATAGTTCATATGAAGTAATTAGGGTTTACCACAAGAACTTATTCGTATTTTCCTCATTAATGGTTCAAAATCATAGGAAGTATGTTCGAGACATAGTTTTAATAACTAGATCTATGAGAGGATGCCTCTTGGAGTAACCAACAAAACCACATGCAACCATTTGATTAAGGTTTCAACATGCAAAAAAGGTATAAGGGAATCTCAACATGACATCAAAGGTTTGCAAATAACATTCAGAGAACAAGTCTTAGATGAATGCGAGAAAGCTAATGTAGTGCCATGGAGCATAGGGAATGAATGCAATGGTAGGAAAACAATAAGAAAATGCAATGTTAATTGTAAAATGAAAGTATGATGCAATGCAGTAAAAAAATATACATATAATATTAGGAAAAGCAATGCAATGCAATGTAATGCAATTCAAGAAAAATCAGCTAACTATAACTAAGAGAGCCATGCCATACTTATGTAGACATTTTTTAAATGACATGTAGTAAGATGAGTGAAAAATAAGTCATAATGTTATGAAACATACAAAACTACCTACAATGAAGAAAATACAACAAAATCATGTCTAAAACCTAACTAGCCTATACCTAGAACCCTAGAAAGCAAACTTTAGAAATAAACCTTAACTAGTTTAAACCTAAAACACTAATTTAACTAGAAAGGAGATATGGTCATGTGAAATTGAACTTCGACTACAATCAATGCAAAAATTCCTGAACTTCAAAACTAAAGATGTCAATAATTAAACCCGGTGTGAAGTATATTGTGGAAACAAAAATTCTTACATGTAAAACATGCACAAGAGCAAGAATGCCATGCCCGCTAGCAAGAAAACATGTAAGAATACAATTTGCTAACTAGGAATCAACCCTATCCTCTTAAATAAAATGATTAAATTGGAAACCTTAAAAAATTCTCCATGGGATGCGTTCATTTAATCTTAACCCTAAATCAAGCCCAAGAGAGATGAGATGTCACCTACTCGTAAAGGAATTTGTCAAAGAAGATTCCTCCAGCTAGTCAAAAAAATTATCATGATACTCAAAATGATTGAATTGAAAACCCCAAAAAATTTCTCAAAAAAGAGAATTTAACTGGCGTAATGGTGATATGAGAAAAATATAACACAAAAACCCTAATTTGATCTAGTTCAAGGATTTTTTCAAGCATGTGAGGACCTAACATAACCATCAACAAGAGTTGAAGTACCTCACTGACCTGACAAACCTCTGAACCATCAAATTGTAGATTATCAAATATCACCAGCTTCATAACATCAAAATATGAATGCATACAGCCACCATCAATTGCAACATCAAAACCAATATCGACTATATCAGTTTTTTGATAAGATGTTATAGCATTAACAAAATAATTACCCAAGAAATATTATTCTTCTAGTCTTAAGAATGTAAATGAATCAACTAGATGACCTTCATGAAAGAGATGAGTCGTGTGACTTATTTCCTCACATAGAGTGGATTTCCAATTAAAGAAAGATGGTTAAGATTCTTAATTTTTTTCTCTTTTGAAAGTAAGATAGAACCAAATTGTAACTGATCACAATCAACACTAGCATTTGAGAACCTAAAGGATTTAAAATAATGGTTGGTTTACTTGATCTAGTAAATAAGTCAAAGTACAAGGAATGGTGTGTAGAAGCTAACAGAATATGGAACGATTCTTTCATAAAAACATCACTCAAATTAGAGTATTTCAAAAATGAGCTTTCATTCGGTGATATGGTACTAATTGGAGAATCTTGTGAGGAAACCCTAATCTAACCTAGTTGACGGATCTCATTGGGGTCGTGAGATCCTGACACACCATTAGTGGAAGTTGATGTGCTTCAACTTCTTGACAAGTCCCTAAATTTTCAAAAGGTGAATCATCCAATTTCAGAGGCTTAATGAGGTCAACAAGTGAATATGAACAACTATCATTAGATGTATTAGTGAGTACCTTGTCGATATGATGACAACTATCAAAGCCACTAATTTGATTAGATTCGAACAATTGAGACTCTTCAAGGAACATGAATGAATATGAATCGATAAGAGGATTTTATTGAAATTTCTAGGATGCAGAAACTTCCCCTTCGCCTATTAAAGACTACTAATTGAAAAAGTCACGAACAAGGGGTTCAATATTTTCATCTTCTAATTCTGAGAAGCCTCAAATTATGTGTGTGATTTCAATCAAAACGAACAGGATAAAAATTTAAAGGGTGTAGAGAAATTGTTAGTGGAGGAAACTTATCAAAGAAATAAATAAACTCATTATCGATGCTTCAAGTTCAAGTACATGTCCTACAAACCATCAAAACCTAGTAGTGGAACATGAGATACTCATACCGTATTCAAATCAAAACCCTAACCTCACCACAACTTTTCCTACTAGCTTCCAAGAGTTGAATGCCTCTAGCTCCTTAAGCACATAATAACCATGTAGATCGACACTAACTCAAGTTCTCAAGTCTCATTGAATAATGCATGAGGATAGATTTATAGAAATGAGGGGGTGACTTTTCACCTTCTTTTAGGACCTTTCATCTACCCTCATGACTCTTGAAATTACTCACGACTCTTGAGTGTATAACTCCTATTACATGCTCAAATAAATATTTTCAAAGTTATTGGCATTATGATAAGAAATATTTACACTATGAAAGAAGAGAAGTTATGAAATAATAGAGGTGGTTATAAAAAACCCTAGACAACTTGTTTCCAATGTTATTTCAATTTCATGGACAATTGCATGCATTTCATTGCGATGTTTATTTTCCATATTGTATGTCTATTTTCCTATTACCTCTTTGAATGGTTAAAAACCTTCCTTATTATGAAAATGGTTGCTTGACTTTTACATGAAAGCTTGAGTACTTTGGTTGCAGTTATTTCTCTTTGAATTTCACTTTACATCTTAATAATATTGACCAAAATTTTTCATGTAAAGGATGGTACACATCTTTTCCTTCTCATAAAGCATCAATTTATCTTCCCCATATCCACACTAGATGTAAGATCAAGCATTCACTTCAAATTATTATGTTTGTCTAGTCTAATAGCTTCAATGTCATGATAAGTAACCTTGAACCAAATGAAGTTGTGAAGTGAAAATTCATAATCTAGTCAATAAACATAATATTTTGTAACTACTCTCCAAATAAATTGAAGTATGAGGGATGTTATGTTGGGTAAACAGAATTAGGGTTTGGCTGGAACTTTGGTTTACTACGGACAACTACACATAGTGAAGCACCTTGATCAAATATTCCCTTCAACCATGATTGGCACCATTCCTTCATAATCCCATAAGAATTAATGCAAAAAGGAATAAATGGGATAATTTCACTCCTGTAGATATTTTGATGAGGGATGGGAGGATTTTTCACATATCTACTCCAACCAGAAAATGTGAAAATTGTGATTTTGAGGATTGAAACAATATTTGGCTAAGGATTTTCGGGAAAATAAGAAGAACCCCACTGTGAGATATATCTTTTCACCGAGATGGCAAGATTTTGTTCCCTGTTAGTAGATCCAATGGATGAAAATTGACAATACTTGAAAAGGGTGTGGAATATTATCTGAGAACATTAAGAATGTATGATCCTATAAGTGAATGACTAGTAGCTATGTCCTTGCAAACTAGGAGGTGACTCAAGAAAATTTCCCTATGGTAACCAAAACCAAAACAATAGTCGTGTTGAATAAAATGGAATTCCTACACGGAGAAGGCAGAGAAAGCCTTCTTGAATAAGAACACTTATTTCACTAATGAAGGTAGGGGAAGCATTTCATAATATCTTACATGATTTATTTTCAACAAGATCCAACGAAAAAGTGATATTTCCCATCCCTTGAGTAGAAAATGAATCTTTCATTTGATGGTAAAGATGAAGGAAACCATGAAATCTCAACTCAATCCCCCAAAGTTTTCTTCCATTATGATATCTTATTTGGTATTCAGTATATTCCTTTACACCAACCATCCTTTCCCTAAGGGAAGCTCCTTTTATTTGTTTTTCCCCAACCACTTCAATCTAATCTAACTTTTGGAAATACTATAGGTGTGGATAGGAATTATCAATACCATATGTAGAGGTACCTGAATCTCCATCCCTATAACCATCTGGAAGAATGTCCCAATAATCTTATTTTAGTGTGAAGTTGAAGAAACCTACGTCCACAACTTTTACCTTAATCAAGTAGCACCCCTTCCATGTCATGAACAATGTAAACATAAGATTCATTCACATCAATTACTCAACATAGCATGAAAGCTTTATCAATGCCTTAGGAATATGTGTATTTCCATTTTGGAAGTTGTGGAAATACTTTGGTTCCACATTCTAATTCTCATAGAGCACACTCCTTTATAGAATACCACAAAAATATTAGCATCCTTTGATCTTCAATAGTACAAAAATATTGGATAGTTGGCATTGTAAATATGGCTTGTGGAATTTGGTATGTGAGCATTGATGTCAACCAAACTAGAGTTAAGAGAGTTTTCAGCCATTTCTCAGGTATCATATGGGGTCAAAGGCTACATTATACCCTCTCAACTAGAAAGGGCTCTAAAATATCTTTCCAATGGTGTGTTTAAGCCTACAAATGGCCTTGTAGATCAAAACTTATTCATTGTTAAACTTAGTCCTAAGCATATTGTAATATTGGAGAAATATTTCATATCACGACCTTAGGATGGATAGAATATCAGAGGTTGAAGTCCCTTATAATTATTTTGAGAAAAATGTTTGATCTGATATTAGACCTCGAAGCACATAGCGACAAGATATTAGAACCTACGAGAAGAGGGCATATTAGAATATCAAAAGCTGGAATCGATCGAAACATAAAACCTCAAAGCACATCACGACCCAATACCAGAACCTCAGTCCAGAGGGCATATCAAAATATCAAAAGGTCAAGGCCATCAAAACCTTAGAACCTTGTAAGTCCTTATAAATTACAATTCTTTGAAACTGTCGAGGTTTGTGAAGGAGAAGAAATACAAAGGATTTCGTTGAAAAACCAGGGACCGATGTGTTAGGATATTTTGACACATAGGAAATAGTTAAGTATAACTTGGTCTAGTATAGAGTTAGGTAAAGTGTGTTTCTTTACTATGTACATTTGTAACTTACAATCCGACCAATCCGACGGTCACGATATGTAGTGATCCGACGGTTCATTCTCTCCTCGGTATTACCGACACTTGATCCGTGGCTTGACACCTGATTGGTCCATGAATTCTATTTAAAGCGCATGGGAGGTCATTTGTAGGTTAACCGTGCATGAGAGAAGCTTATGTAAATTTTCATTCTTTTATTAATAAATTGCCTGTAATAGCCACGTTGGCGCAGGCCGTGGACTGTTTCCCTCTCTGAGGGTTTTAACCACGTCAAAATACTGGTGTATTGATCTGTGATCTGTTTGTGAGCGATGTCCTT
>APFE030578360.1:181296-199570 GCA_000404065.3 Pinus taeda
CATGAGAGAATCTTATGTAAATTTTCATTCTTTTATTAATAAATTGCCTGAAGTGGTCGCGTTGGCTCAAGCCGTGGATTGTTTCCCTCTTTGAGGGTTTTAACCACGTCAAAATACTGGTGTATTAATCTGTGATTTGTTTGTGAGCAGTGTCCTTTGGTGTTCTGTCTGAGGAACTTACCCTGTAAATTCCTACATGATGGACCCTTTCTCTCTCCTCCAATTGGACACATGGAAGCAGGTGATTGGTCTTGAGGCACTGAAGTGGAAAATGACGTCAACACAACGTGGTTCTATGATGGGCATGGTGCAGTTTGAATCAACATTTTCGGTGACCCAATCGTGGAAATCTAGGTGACATGTGTGACCATTAAGGAGGTAGCATATGGAGTGATGATGAAAGCATGAAATCATCATGGAGGTCGACATATAAGAAGATGGAGTTTTGTTAACCTATTTCTAATTGTTTTATTGAAAAGTTTGAAACCGGTAAAGGGCTTCGATGTGACTAACACATGGTCGTGGGAGATCTAAAGGGCCAAGGCTGCAAAGAAGTCCAAAGCACCTAAGTGTTATGTGATGCCACGTGGGAATTATTTCATAGGTCAGAATTTCTGGACTCCTCTATAATTACAATTTGGAGATTAGTTACAAAATTGGGAGCTCAAATGGTGTTTAACGCTTGGTCATCTGTATCTAAAGGACCAATAGCATATAGCAGACCTTAGCACCTGAAAGCTATAAAGAGACCACGTGGAAAGTACATTTCGGAGGTCAAAATTTCGAGGACTGCTCTAATTCAATTATGAGAAAGTTATGATATTCAGGAGCTCCGAAGTGTTGCAACTTGGTTAAGGAAACCCAAAAGAACCAAGGGTGAGAGTTATAGACAAGGAGATAGTCCTCCCGATAAAATCATAAAGGCCATAGCACCTAAGAACTAAGTCGATGGCCTGAGGGAGCATCCTATGAGAAAGAAAATGACAAGGGGGCTAAGCACCAAGGGGCTAAAGGCATCGTAATTGTGTGATTTCATAACATTATTTTGATATGAGATATGATAAGTTATGGCTCTGATACTGCAGTACAAAGTGAAAGGATGAATGGGTCAACATATAAAAAGTAAATGAAGCCAAAGGACTTGGTTTATGGAGTAATGGCCACTGTCAAAAATTGATGGGTCAAAGGTAGTGAGGACTACGACATGCAAGAGTAGATAATGGATTTTGTCTCAAGAAGAAGTAAGGCATCTTTGCTCTTGTTTGCATGCTTCAATGAATTAAAGAAAGAAAAGAGCCATGTTGGAGTACATTCTAAGCTATGTGATTAATTTAATAAGAATGGGGAGCCTTACTAGAGTAGATTAAATACTCAACACGAAGGATCACATAGAGAGTTGGTGGAGCACTCAGGATCCCATCCTCATGTTTAACGCAGAGCCAAAACTCAAGAAGCAGATGCAATAGTAGTATGGAGGTGTCATACAGAGGTACACTAAGGTAGTGTGGAAAGAGGAAACATAGACAACATTGAGAAGAGTGTAGTAGAGGAACAAAACCAATGATTTCCATTGAGAAATGTGATGAAGACTGATAGTGGTGAATGTGTTGAAGTGTGTGGAGCAAAGAGTGTGAAAATTGAGCAATTGGCCCAAGTGTCAAACTAAATCAGACCATTACAAAGAACCTTTGGAATAGAAGGTAGAGAGAAGAGAATAGGGTGTTGTTGTGTGAGTCTGAGAGATCCAGTGGAACAATAGTGGACCAAGGGAAGAAGTATGTTTTTACAATGAACCATACTAGTATTTTTTTGTATATTTATTTTCCTTTATTTTCAATTTGAAAATTTTATGAAACGTGGAACACTTGTTGGAGGAGGTGGTGGGCTCCATTCATAAGAGGTTGATGCCTCTTTGAAATTAGTTTCTTGCTATCCTAAGGGGGTGAGCACCTCATGTAAGTGGGTGCTCACAAAAAAATTGATGCAATTAAGTAGGTTCTTACTACACAATATTTTGTCATGCCTCCTGCGCTTCCCTATGACATACCCTGAAGTGCCTGAAACATGATCATTATACAATATACTCATCCATGTATACATTTCAAATCCATCTTTTGACTTTTCTTGGAAAATATTTGGAACTCTCCTTGAATAAATAGCCTGTGAAACCCTAAAATGAGGGTTATTGCTCTTATGAAGCTCAAAACTGCAATGGTCACCTGTTGCACCATGTTTGACCTATTATCGCATCTCTTTATTCCCTTTCATACCCATTATGATCCCGAAAAGGAATTTTTCCCAAAGAAGATGAGAAGCTTCATGATCTAGAAGCTTCAAGAGCGGCGAGTTGGAGGTGGTTTCGCATAGATGAGGTCGAATCCCCTTAATTTGACCTCTTGTTCTCATCCCTATGAACTACCTCCTTGAGATGTGGGCCTAATCCTATCTTTGTAGGAGTCCTAAATCCCTCTCCCAGCCTATAAATTCCTCCTCTCCCATTCCCAAATGGTTGATCAGGTTAGAGGTTGGGTTGATCTATGTCCATTTATGCCCCTATGCTAAGCTTGTGTTTAGAGGTTATTCATTAGACTTGGAGAAGGAGTGTTGGAGAGTTTCTTGGCTTGGACTTGGATTACCACTCAAGGAGAGCCTTTCAACATCAAGGCTCTGGCTATAAGCTTCACCTTTATTATTTAAATATTAATACAATTGCTGGTTCATCTTCCCAATATATATGTTCATGTATGTATTTGTTTGCCATTCCTTAATCAGCGAAATAAATTATTATTGGATTTGCTATTAGTATTGGTATGCTTTTTTGTATCTTGGATATGTGTGCATGTACATAAGCACTAAAAGAAGCAGAAAAGACTTCAAGGAGCTCAACAAGCGAAATCAGATTAGCATGAGAGCAAGGAAGGTCATCTCTCTTATTCTACTTTTCAGTTATAATCTAGGAAGATGTCTAGTTGATTTTCCTTTCAAGTTGTTAGACCCACTCATTGGGCTAGAGGGATCGTCTCTGCCTGCAGAGATAATTAACCTTGTCAAAAAAATGGTGACTCCACTAGGGAGCCTATGACCCTTTCCTTCCAATCCTTCACACTGATCTTTTGACTAGTTTGACCAACAGTCGATTTTTCGGCTTGTCTACATCAGTCTTGGTTTATACCATCACTAATTATTGCCTTAAAGTGCTAAGTCAGGATTGTTTCTTGGAATATTTTTAGTTATTTCCCATATTCCTCACCCATCATGGGTTTACCCTTTACAGTCGCGATGGCATCATGGTTTTTCCCTTTATAGTCCCAATGATCGGTGATTTTACCTTTACAGTCACAATGAAAAAAAAGTCTTCATTTTTCAATCATGCTGAAATCATCACTGCTTTTTCTATAAAAAGTAGTGATGCCATCGCGGCTTTGCCTATGCAAATTGGCGATAATTGCGTGTTTGGGTATGCAAATTAGCGATGATCCTTGAATATGATAATCTTTTAGATTTCTTCCTAACAATCCAGTGTGTCTTGGCCCATAAGGTATTTTCCCATCCTGTAGGATTGGATTTCTAAATTTTTTATTGATTGTCTTGATTAATTTGCAAAATTTGTCTTGTTGGCTTTGAAGTGAAATCTGATTGAGCTCTAGGGTTTCTAGTCAATTGGTCATCACTTGTTGCTTGTTGGTGTCCTTGAGATGCTTGTTTTGATGATTGATTGAGTGTTGTTTTGTATGGAAATCATTGAAAAAATCATTTTGCATCTATCTTATTTTGTGTTTCGAAATTTACTTTTCGTGAAAATGCATTAGATTAGTTGCATTGAGAAGTTATTTTTAAGATTCATCATTGAGAATAGATCACATTTTTTGATGATTGAAAGATAAAAAAAATGTACTAGGTGCATCAAATCATTCAAAACGAAAAGAAAAACATAATTCATATAAGTTCATCTTTGTAAAGTCAAAATCATTTTTCTTTCGAAAGGTTGCATTTAGGATAGTGAAGAGTGGAAATAATTTTTACTTTTGGCATTGCATTTAGTGAAATGAAGGATTAGATTTCACTTTCAAATTTTTCATTTGGAAGACGAAAGTGAAAGTCAGTGGAAGGGATTTTGCATGATGCATTTTGTTTGATGCATTATTGAATTAAATTTCTTCCCTTGATTAGTCTAGCTTTCATAGAAACGAAAGTTTTATTTTTCTCATATAGTTGCATTTTAGGTGTTCAGGTGACATCATTTTGAGCCCAAAACTAAAACTTCATTGAACATCAACTTTAAAATATATCAATTAATATAAGGAGTATTTGAAACATTAACACTTCATACTTAGTGGTCTAGGCTAGAGATGTGTTCCAGCATGTTTAATACTTAGCAACTATCGTTTTCTCTTGCATTAGACAATGCTAGCATGGACTTGTTCTCCCCGTACGATCGCATATATAAAGGGAGACCCTCATAGGCTGCAAACCTTTATCCATAGGAAGCCAAGTCTTTCGCCCTATAAACATGATACACCAAACACAACATTCGAGGAGATTGCCTGCACGTATGTCAAGTCCTTGGTAAATTCATTTGCTGAGGTGTATATTGCAGTTCACGGTTACTTGGTAATCCTTTTTGCCTAGAGATATCTGAGTAGTCATTTTGATCTTCTCTAACTCCTTAAATTTGAAAAGATCATCGAGCACTTGTCCTTTCAAGCTCGATAAGACTACAAAAGTGACTAGAGTCACCTTTTCATCCTTTTCTCGACTCTTAAAAAACAAAAAGGAAAAGTTTTTGTTTCAAATTCTAAAATTAATTGACCACGGAAAAACATTCTTCCCATGGAAATACTCCTTAGTAGATCTTAGGTTGATACCAATGGAAAAATTTCCTAAGTCTTCCAATCAAGTAAACCCCTATGACAAGAATCCTAGTCCTTTTCCTTCTTTCGGAAATACTGGTGCTCCTTATATGGCAAGGTTGTCCCTTGCTAGATTGACCATTGGTATTCTATTTTGGTTGTTTTTGACCTCGGTGGTTCCGAGTGTCCAAATTGCTTTTCAACCGAGTACTCCTCCACCTAAACAACACAAACCTCATGTTCATCCTAAAGTTGAACCCTCGCCTTCTTCACTTATTTCTTCACCCTGTTCTTCCTCTTCACTTGGTGAAATTATGGATTCTAGTAACTAGGAAGCTAAGAAGAAGAAGAAGAGAACGAAGAAAAAGAAGAAAAATAAGCAAGGGGGAAACTAAGAAGCCATTTCTATGGATGCAACTAATGAAGAAAAATATTGCAACGAGCCCCGAAAAGTAAAATTTCCTTGCATGTTATGTAAGGGTGACCACCTTCTTCGGAATTGTCCTGGTATTCCCAAGGTCCTAGAAGTGTAGTCCTCAGGTTCACATCGACCTTTGTCATTAGCCTCTGGTAGTCATGCTGGTGATAAAACTTCAACTAATAAGGCTCATGGGAAAAAGGGAAAAATCAAATTTCCGTGTAAGTTTTGTGAAGGTAACCATCCCATTCACCTTTGTCCTCTTATAGATGCAGATTCCAAAGAGTTGGAAAACCTTATAGCTTCTCAACCTCTTCTTCTGACTGGGTATCAAAATCTTTACCCTTATCCTCTGTTAGTTGATCTAGTGTTAGATTGAAAGTAATCTTTGGTCAATCCCACTCTCTCTGAAAGTGAGTCTCGTGATTCCGTTCTTGACGAACCATTGGTTGAAAAAATGGTAGACCTGACTCCACCTTCAGTTAACCAGTCCTTTTTGGTAGAGAGTGAACCTCATACTGCTCAAATTCTTCTAGTTTCTTCAGTTTCAAATGAACTGGAGGTAAATCCTCCTATTCCCAAGATGCATGACAACATTTCTCCTATTCCCATCAAGCAAGAGTCTAGCTCTCACATTCCTACGACACCCCCTCCGAGTAGTTTAGTCACTTCTTTTGATTAGAGTCGACTAATGGGATATCGCTTTCTATCTTACGTGCCTTTCCAGGTTAGAGTACAGGCTTTCCATATGGTCGTACCTAGCATAGTTATAGACAAGGGCACATATGTTAGCATCCTGTCCTCAACTACTTGGCAAGATTTAGGTTCTCTTGAGCTTGTCCCTGTCACCCAGAATCTGTTAGCTATTAACAAAGGAACCAGCCAATCATTAGGGATCCTTCCTAAGTTGCCTATTACTTTGGGAGGAAAGATTTTCTATATAGACACGATGGTTGTCCAAGGCCCTTTATATTTTAATCTACTTCTTGGCCATGATTATGTTTATGTCATGGGAGCTCTTGTTTCTTCCCTTTTTCGAGTGATGTGTTTCCCACATGAAGGAAACATTGTGATCATTGATCAACTTACATTCATTGGTCCTGAATCAGCTCCCAATCACATCATCCCTAAATGGTTCTCATGTGCAAGTAGTATCACCCCCACCACTGGTTAATTACATGGCTACCTATTCCATCCCCACACCTACTGATTATCTAGTAGGTGGTGTAGTACATCATGTACTGGGGGCATTGGTAATTGATTTTTCATTTGGATCCCTGGACATGTATCCCTTCCAGAGTGTTGTTCTCCCATCTAATGAGAAACTCTTGGAAGCCATGGCTTATTTTGATTTCTGATCAGGGGTTGTGGAGTAGAGTTCCTTGTCTTGTGTCAATCTAATTAAAAAAATGAAACAAGGAATGTGGAGTAGAGTTCCTTGTCTTGTGTCAAGATCCTTAAAAAATGAAACAAGGGATGTGGAGTGGAGTTCCTTGTCTTGTGTCAAGCTCCTTAAAAAATGAAACAAGGGTTGTGGAGCAGAGTTCCTTGTATTGTGTCAATCTACTTAAAAAATGAAATAAAGGATGTGGAGCAGAGTTCCTTGTCTTGTGTCAAGCTTGTTAAAAATGAAACAAGGACCATGAGGATAGTTCTTTTACTATGTCAAACTCATTAAAAAATTAAATAGGTTGTGAGGATAGTTCTTTTACTATGTCAACCTAAATAAAAATGAAATAGCTCTCCATGAGCATGGTTCTTTTCCTATGTCAATTTCATTCAAAAATGAAACAAATCCCCTTCCAATTCAATTGTTTGATTAGATCTCATAAAATCCCAGTCGATTCTTTCACTTGATCTCATAAGTGAACCTTCTTTCCATCCACTTCGGTAAATGAAATGAAGTTTGGGGGGCATGTACCTTGAATTGAGTCATTATGATTGGGCATGCAAACTTATCTCAATCATAGTTTATCTTTGTTTCAAGCTTGTGTAAAAATGAAACCAAATCCAAGCATAGTTTGTCTCCGTTTCAATATTGTGTAAAAATGAAACCATTCCCACTTTAAATCTTGTGATTGTTGTTTTTATCAGCCAATTTTTGTTAGATGAGACTTGATTCTTTCATTCCATATTCACCATAGCTTTGGCCGATCATACGCTTTCACTTAGTTGTTTTACCCTTTCCTGAGGAACATCTGTAATGAGTGGTCTTATTATCTAGCCTCTTGACCATTACATGTTTTGAGATAGTTCCATCATTACCGAAACCAGTTGCTATCCTTTTACACAACTTGTTCCTCCAGGTGGAGTCCCCTTTCATCTCTTTTCAGACTCCAAAAATATGAAAAGATCACCAAGTACTTGTCTTTTCGAACTCTTTAAAGTAAATGAAATGACGTCTACTTAGTATAAGTTTAACCCTTTTCCATATTGAGATAGACTATTGTATGAAAAATGAACACCTTGGTTGATATGGTCAAGAGGTTCTCTCGAATATTGTATTCTACATTTTTGGATTCAAGAGACAAATTATGAAAAGGGACATGATGGAGTTTTCTTTTTTGTTTCTTTTCCAAATTCTCTAAACATGAAAAGTATACCGAGTTATTCTTACGTCAAAATCATTAATTTTTTTACAAAAAAAGACTCATCACCATGATGAGACTGAGTTTCTCCTTCTTAGGGCTCGTAAAACTTACTAGGATGGATTCATTCTAAGAATGAATTTATATGACAAACATATAGTATCCTCTTCAAGCTTGTGTAAAAATAAAGAGTTACTCGCTAGAAATAGAGGGGGAAAATGAAAATGAAAGATGTCTTGTATAGGCATCATGTAGCTCTTGAACATGACACTCATCTGCGTCTCGTGTCGGATTTTGGATATCCTTGCTTAGTCACATGTCTTCCGGGTTTGGGTTATCCATTTTTCTTCTCATCTGACTATTCTGCTTCATCATTACGACCCTTGGTCCTATGTTGAGTCAAATGCTGCCACACTCCAGAGTCGTGTTGTAGATATGTTCAAGAGAAGTCCAATATACAGTTATTTACCTATACATTGTTTGAGTCATTGTTACAGTCATAAATATTATTCCACTTTATTCCTTGTTTCATGTCGATGATGAGGGAATCACTATGACCATCCTTCGATGGGCCACTTCCTATTGACTTCAGCTCATTATCCAAGAAGATGACTTAGAAGCTCCCTTTCAGTACCCTAGAGCTGGCATGCCCTGATGGTCTATTCTTCACATTCGATGATAGGTATTCATTATTTGCTTTATATCTAGTGATTCCACGAGTGTTTGATCTCATATTCATTATCACATTCACGGATTTTACTGTTGTACCTTGAGATATATTGTCATTATTGGTGGTTTCTCTCGTACCTATTAATGGTCCACATCATTGGCCGATAATCAAGTTGTTTTGTAGCATGTTCGACTTCAACACGTTTATTCACATGTTATGACTCATACGTTGATCAGGTCGGCATGGAGCGCAAGACCCTAAGTGTTTTCTATTATGACTCAAGCTGCATGGAGTTATATGTCATTCATGATTGTACACATGTTTCTACTATATATATGGCTATGACCATACCGTGAGACTTTGTATTTATGATGATCCTCATTATCTGGATGGTTGCATTGATACTATGGATCTTTTCATATAGTCTTCATCATCTGGATGGCTACGTCCATGCCATGGATTCATGTCTTAATCTTAGATATGAAATATAGCTATGTATGTAAAACATTATTCCTCAATCAAGTGATCAACCTATCATATATATATAACCCTTGATAGAAGTGACAAAATATATGTAGTGTCCTATTTTTCTAGTATAGTTTTGTCACTCCTATCAAGGGTTATATATATATGATAGGTTGATCACTTGATTGAGGAATAATGTTTTACATACATAGTTATATTTCCTTTTATGTTTATGTATGACAGATTGGTCACTGGATTGGGGAACAATGTTTTATATAGTTATATTTCCTCTTAAATGTGGCATCATTGATTATCTATATTAGATGGTTTTGGTTAAGTAAAATGTTATAAATATGTTTTTCTGTTTGTATCTGATTTATGAAGCAGGTGTATGACATGGATGGTGATCTAAGATTGAGACACATATACTCATGGATTCTCATGCTTATGTGGAATAGATGGTTAATTATGATTTATGGATGATACATGATTTGTGTGATTATATATGTCTAATATTGTACTAAGCAGGATGTGTTAGGGTGCTTGGTCATTTTCCAACAAGGATGTTCAATTATGAATGACTGTGGAAGTCATTTCTTCAAAACCAAAATGACTGTGGAAGCCATGCACCATTCTAGGTAAAATGTGATTAAGTTAATTTCATTATGAAATTCATTTGATTCCTTTGATCTATGAGATTGTAATGTGTATAGGTCTTTGAATAAGGCCTTACCAGTGAACCATCAGATGGGTAAAATCTCACAATTAATACCATCAGGAGAAACACAAATTTTCAAAGCACAGTAGATGAGAGGGCATGGAGTCCTAAATCCAAGAAAGATAAAGACGTGTAATCTTGTATATTTAGGGCACGAAGTCCTGAATATTTAAAAAGATCAAGTTGTGGAATCTTGGATCTTTGGAGTAGATTAAGGCGTAGAGTCCTCAATCTACTAAGGCACGGAGATGCATGAAATAGGGGTGCAGAATCCCTATTCTCCAGAATAAAAATACCACTCATGGATGAATTTCCTTAAATAAAATTTCATTCTCACAATTCTAGAATAACTTTCTAAAAATAGAAATTCATGTCCTGCATCTCAAGCACGACTTTCCAAAAATAGTAAATCACTTTACATAAATTGGTAATCAAGCGGAGTTGAAGAAAAATGAATTAACTTATCATTAATCAATATTAATAATTCAATCTTGATTGAATCCTCACTATTATTAATATTATTATTATGTTTTACGAGACTGATATTATTATTAAAAAGGAATTACAAGTCAATTTTGTCTCCTCAATCAATTCACACATCTCCTTCATGACTCTCATGGCTCTATGTAACTCTCTCTCTCTCTTTTAAATAATTCATTATACTCTATTTTATGCACTCATCAAACAATGGCATATTCCTTTTCACTCATTAAAAATATTTCATAAAATATTCCTCTTACACTCTCTTTAGTGCATATGTTACACTCTCCTTAACTAAGGCATGCATAACTCTCATTAATAGCATAAGTTACACTCCTCTAAATGGAATCCAATGCATGCACATTACTCCTCCTTTATGACAAGGATTGGTTTCTCCTCCTATATATGAGTCTAATGTATTCTCACTTGGGGAGGAGGAGATCAAGAGTGGAAGAGACTTGAGGAAAATAGTGAGAGGGAGAGATATGGAGAGTATCCAATTTCTTCCATAATAAATCTGAAATTATTGTTAAAATACTAAGATCTCTAGTTATTGAGGTTGGCCATGTTTGTTATTGAGAGGAAGTGAAAATTTGCTTTCTTAGTTTTCCTTGCAAATCTCTCTACTGTTGTCTTTTGGTACTACTTGTGAGCTTTTGCACCTCGGGGGTTCCAGGTGGAGAAGTTCTTCCTTGATATGGTTGGGAGGAAAACTGGGTGGTTCACAATGAGTTAGTAAGGATATTGGAGCTGGAGCATACTCCCATTTTTTGAGTTGCATAAATTCATTTCCAGGTATGTTGACAACATTTATTTTTTTTCTTTTTGTAGTTCATGACATGGTTTTTCTTATTTGGTTGTTGACTGAAACTTAGATGTATATCAAATGTTGCACACTAAATGTTGAAGGAATTTTGCAATAAATGTAGTTTATTTTATGTAAGTTTTTTTTTGTACAATTCCATTGCCAGTTGATTTACATAATGTCTTAATGGCTGAAGCATTCAGGCTGCCATTAGTTTTATGAAAACATGTTCATAGCATAAATTTGGTTTTTCCTTCTCTTTTCACAGTTGTAGATAAGTTTTCAAAGTATATGTTTTACAAAAGGGATAAACGAGATAGTATGAATTTGTTTTTGGTTGTGGTTTTAAATAATCGCATTTTTGGGCATATCTGTTTCGATTTATTTTAACTTCAGGGGGTATCTATACCTTTAGGCCATGTCGCCCCAACTTTGATTTCAAAAAGAAAAGTTTCATAATCTGATTCTGAAATCTTCTATATTTTCCAAATTTGTTGATGCTGCCTGGTGGTTTGTCTTGCTGCTTTTTTTCGTAGTTGTGATTTACCTGGTAATATATTTTTATGAAATCAATCTGTTATAAAAAATTGGAATTATTATTTTAAAGTATCAATGGTTAATACATTGATAGTTAATAAACAAGTGAATGTTTGTCTGATAGTTTAATAGTTAGCAGCTTGTTTTGTGACTACTAACCATTGTTCAAAATTCCCAATGGATGTAGCTACATCACTGGAGCTATTTGTAAAAATTCTTAAATATTTATAGTCATTATGTGCCTAAATTTTTGTATATGCAACAATCAAGATGGATGATAGTTCTACTTATGTACTAGGTTCACTTCATGGCATTACTGGCAAAGAAAAATAAATTATGTAATATTAGATTCATGTTAGTTAATTTTGGTGAAATTGCCTTAAGGGTTATGGTTGTAAGTGTTTGACAAAACGCCTCAATGGCTGTACATTTCATGCTTGCAAACTCTTTGACATAATGTTTCAATGGTTGTAGCTAATTACATCTATGAATTGTCTATAAAAATGACCAAGTAAATTTAAGATTTGCAGCCAAGGTGTTTTTGGAAATATCTCAAAGAATAAGCATGATGATTCCATTGAAGTAAAAATCCATGGAAGGCAAATTGGTGAGGTGAAATGTTGTAATTGTTAGCTCACGTATGAATTCATAATAATTGGAAACCACTCCTTTAGAAGTTGAATTATCTTGTTTTTCTTCCCTTTGTTTTACCAAAGAATTCATAGGCATATTATCTAGAACAAAATCAGATTAGTCACTCTTAAACACTCTTAATTGCAATAGAATGAACAATTAGCTTATTGGAAATTGTGGTTTGTAAATATTGATATTATTTATCCCACTAAAGACTCTATCATTTAAATGTGATTTTAAGACTTATGGCTGTAAGTTTTGGATCTTGAGGAACCATGATCCTGTAGCCTTAATGAGAAGTTTAATATTACCATGGGTTAGTTAGTTAGTAGAAATTAGTATGTAGTGTAAAGAATACCAATAAAAATAAAGATATATAACCTTGCATTAACTTTTATGTCTTAAAACTTAAACTTAAATCACATTTTGAGTCAGACTTAGTATAATACTAATGGTTGGTATGGTGGGACCTTACAATTGGTGGTTTCTCTCATACCTATTAATGGTCCACATCATTGTCTGATAAGCAGGTGGTTTTCTACCATGTTCGACTTCAACATGTTTATTCGCATGTTAGGATTCGTACATTGATCATGTCAAGATGGAGTGTAAGACCCTAAGTCTTTTCTGTTATGACTCAGGCTGCATGGAGTTATATGTCATTCATGATTGTACACATGTTTCTACTATACAGATGGTTGTGACCATACCACGAGACTTTATATTTATGATGATCCTTGTTATCTGGATGGTTGCATTGATACCATGGATCTTTTCATACAATCTTCATCATCCAGATGGATACGCTCATGCCGTGGATTCATGTCTTGATCTCAGATATGTATATGTATATGCATCCTTGATTTGCAAGTCTCCTCATAGTGTGTGTCCTCATCCTTTCCAAAATATCGTAAAGCATCTTAGCCATCACTCCTCATTCTACCTTCATGCTTTAGGGGGCATCTATTACATAGTATTTTGTCACACCTCCTGCACTTTCCTTTGAGATACCCTGAAGTGCCTAAAACATGATCATTATATAGTATACTCATCCATGTATACTTTGAATTTGCTTGGAAAATGTCTGGAGCTTTCCCTAAAGAAATAGCTCTTGAAACCCTAAAATGAGGGTCATCGCTCTTATGAAGCTCAAGACTGTGATGGTCACCTGTTGCGCCATGTTTAACCCGTAATGGCATCACCCTATTCTTTGTCATTCCTATGATGATCCCCAAAAGAAATTTTTCCCAAAGAATACAAGAAGCTTCGTGATCTAGAAGCTTCCATAGTGGCGAGCTGGAGGTGGTTTCGCATAGATGAGGTTGAATCCCCTTAATTTGACCTCTTGGTCTCATCCCTATGAGCTACCTCCTTGAGATGTGGGCCTAATCCTATCTTTGGAGGAGTCTTGACTCCCTCTCCCAACCTATAAATTCCTCCTCTCCCATTCCCAAATGGTTGGTCAGGTTAGAGGTTGGGTTGATCTATGTCCATTTGTGCCCCTATGCTGAGCTTGTGCTTAGAGGTTATTCATTATACTTGGAGAAGGAGTGTCAGAGAGTTTCTTGGCTTGGACTTGGATTACCACTCAAGGAGAGCCTTTGAAAATTAACGCTACGGTTGTAAGCTTCCCCTTTATTCTTTAAATAATAATACAACTGTTGGCTCGTCTTCCCAATATATATGTTCATGTATGTATTTGTTTGGCATTCCTTGATCAAATAAATAGATTATTATTGGATTCACTATTAGTCTTGGTATGCTTTATTATCTCTTGGATACTTGTGCAGGTACATAGGCACTGAAAGAAGTGGGAACAAGTCCGTGACATAAGAAATTCGAGGATCTAAACAAAGGAAATCAGATTAGCATCAGAGCAAGGTAGGCCATCAATCTTGTTCTACTTTTCAGTTATAATCTAGGAAGATGTCTAGTTGATTGTCCTTTCAAGTTGCTAGACCCACTCATTGGGCTAGAGGGATCATCTATGTCTGCAAAGAGGATTAACCTTGTCAACAGTTCTTAATTTACATCATAAAAACAAACATATTGGTGGTTTTATCCCTTTGGGTTTCCACATAAAAATAGCGGTGTTAATATGTGTATGTTGTTCATGTAATGGATTGTATGTAGATGCAAATTTCTTATCTTGATGTTCATTTGTATTATGTATGAATGTTCTCTTAACTAACATAGAGTAGAGGATATAACTAAAGACTATTTCATAAAAAGTTTTAAGAACCTCACTATTACTGTTTCACCCCCCCCCCAAGTAATTCCTTATTTCAACAATTGGTATCAGAGTTAGGTTCCTTGAGGAACAATCTAACCACTAGAATGCAGATCCACAAGGAATTTCGTCTACCCAAGAGAGTCAAGATGCTTACTCAAGCAAGATATCAGTATTTGATGGGACAAGCTATTCCTTCTTAAAAGTTAGGATGGAATCCTCTCTTATTTCCCTAAGAGTAGATGTTTGGAGCTATGTACTAATAGATTATGATGGCCCTGATGTCCCTCCCACTGATGCAGATGGTAAAATATTGTAGGGAAATAATGTTAAATCCATGAATGACATTCTCTTTCACCTTAGTCAATCTGAACTCATAAATTTTATGTGATGTAAGTCTGCAAAGGTATTTTGGTTGAAGCTCAATCAGAGTCATGAAGGAGATCACAAAGTCAAGTAGGGCAAACTTCAAACTTTTAGAATGAGGTTTGAAAGTTTAAAAATGAGTGAACAAGAAAGAATAGAAGAATACTTCCTCAGAGTTGATGAAGTAACCAATATTATTAGAGGACTTGGTGAAGAAGTCAAGTAAGGTATGGTTCTTCAAAATGTCTTAAGATACCTACCCATGATATTTAATACCAAGTCTCATCTATTGAAGAAATGGCTAATTTAAAGGACCTCAAGATGGACTGGTTGTTTAGTGCTCTCATAGCCTATTAGATGAGAGTAGGAATATTGGAGTATGAACCCAAGGAGTCAATGTTCAAATTGTCTAAGAAGGCCAAGGAGCAAAAATATCATCAAGACTACTCAAGTTGTGAATATGATTAGGAGTTGGCTCAATTTGCCAAGAAACTGAAGCATGACTTAGGAAAATATGAAGCGAAGTTTCCCTTTAAATGTTTTGAATGTGGGAAACTTGGACATTACTCGTCCAAGTTCCCTTATAAAAAAAGCACTAAAAAGGAAGATGATCAGAAATTTCGAAACAAATCTCGGAAACACCAGAAGAAGAAGTTCTATAAGAAAAAGGTGCTCTACTCCAAAGAAGATAGTAAATCACTAGAGTTAGAAACTAAAACTCTTTAGAAGATGATTCAGATAAGTACATACTTATGGCATTTGGAGAAGACTCCAAGAAACAAAATCTTACTAATTTTGAAGATGAAGAAGAAGAACTAGGAATAGTGGACTTTCAAGGGTAACTCATTAGTGCTCCTGATGAGTTAAAGAATGCCAAGAAAAAGAACAGGAAGTTAAAAGAACAACTGCAACATGTTAAAAAAGATATGTAAAACTCAGAAAATGAATAGTTTGTTTATCAAAAAGAAAAACTTGAAGAAGCCATTAAAAACAAAGATAGTTTAACCCTTTTACAGGAAAAAAAACATGGAGCATGTGAGAGACAAGAAGAAGAGAACACACATTTAAAGGAAGAGTTATTCAAGGTGTAGAAGGAAACAATCACAAAACCATGAAAATATGAAATTTCATCCTTAAAATTCAAATAAGAAGAATATAAGCGAAAGGAATAAGTTCTCCATGATTTCATCCATGAATAGGAAGAAAACTATCGGAGTATAGAGGCATATGTCATC
This sequence comes from Pinus taeda, assembly GCA_000404065.3. NCBI lineage: Eukaryota > Viridiplantae > Streptophyta > Pinopsida > Pinales > Pinaceae > Pinus > Pinus taeda. The sequence goes on from APFE030578360.1 coordinate 197,292, forward strand.
TCCCTGAGAATGTATCTTGAGAGAGTGGAGATTGAGAAAGGTTTAAATGTAAAATTTATAGAAGGAACAAGAAATCTAGATCAAATTCTAAATAGTCAAAGGTATTCAGGAAACAAAATAGGTTTGGGATACTCAAGAACACAAGAACATTTTATGGGAAAGACAAACTTCATGTCCACAGGATTTGAGGAACCATACAGCTATGAAAATAGGCTTCAAGAAAGAATCAATGAAGACAAAATGGAAGCAAGGAAGAGAGGAGATCATCACCAGAATAATAACTCCATCCGCCCTAAAGAGCCCCACAAATGGAGAATGAATAAATTAGGAAAACAATAGAGGTATTTACATGCACAAACTCATAAACCTCCCATCAATAAGTACACTTATTTATTTTATGGTTATTGTTATAAGTGTCACATATTTGCACATAAGGTTGTTGATTGTACAAGGATCAAAGTTGAACGAGATGAAAATCCTAGATATAATAAGTATCATAATTTTAGATCTCAAAAATCTCCTATCAGAGATCAAAATGCCTTCTCTCCCCTGTTAAGTGATGTTAAGTGTTTAAAATATAATAATTTTGGGCACATGGAAAGTGAGTGCAAAAGCATGTTTGACTACTTATCTAAGTCCTAGAATATTCAACAACCAGCTTCTCAAAAGTATAAGGAGAAGAACATAATCAAGAGAATTGATGGTATGTGGATAGTGGCTGCTCCAAGCATATGATTAGGGATAAGAGCAATTTTTTATCGCTAAGAAAAAAAGACAGAGGGAACAATGTCACTTTCAGCAACAATGCCCCATCAATAATTAAGGGTAAAGACATAGTTAGTCTGGATCAAAAGACGAAAGATAAAAATTTGTTGTACATGGAAGGTGTCAAGAAAAACTTTCTTAGTGTAAGAAAAATGTATAATAATGGCTATGATGTGATCTTTTGATTCATGGAATGTGAAATTTGGAATAAGAAATATGAAAAGATGGTGGGAAACATAGGCAGTACTCACAATAATGTATATGTGTTTGACGAATCAAGAGTAAGATGCTATTTGAGCAAGTCAAATGACACTAGGTCATGGCACAAGAGACTTGGTCATATGAATTTTGTTAGTCTGATATGAGTCAACAAGATGGGAGATGTAAGAGGTATTCTAAGATTGTCAAGGGCCGTAATAATTCAATCTGCAAGTCATGTCAATTTGGTAAGTAGACTAGGATCCATTTCAAGTCAAAAGAGTTATCTTCATCTAGACCATTGGAGCTAATTCACACAGATATCTGTGGCCCAGCTAGAGAAAAAACCACAAAATAAGAAAGGTATTTTATGCTGCTTATTGAGGATTTTACCAAGGTCACTTGGATGGTGCTCTTAAAAGAAAAATCAGAAGCATTTAAGAATTTTAAAAAATTTAAAGCTCAAGTAGAAAATGAGATAGATTAAAAGATTAAATGCTTAATATCTAAAAGAGGAGGAGAATACACTTCAAGAGAGTTTGAATAATTCTGTGAAGATCATGGCATTAGGAGGCAATATTATTTGGCTAGAAATTGACAACAAAATGGACTAGTTGAGAGAAAGAATAGACCAATCTAGGAAATAGATAGAGCTATGATGTATGAAGCAGATGTATCCCACATATTCTGGGGAGAAGCAACACAAGTAGCAGTTTACCTATCAAACAGAACACAACTCATGCCTAATACTGATAAAACTCCCTATGAGTTATGGAAGGGAAGACCTACATTAGCGAAACACTTCAAGGTGTTTGGGAGAAATTTCTTTATCAAAATAAATGATAAAAATCTCATAAATTTTGATTCACATGTTGATGAGGGTATACTACTCGAGTACTCTACTTGAAGTAAAGGTTACAAGTGTTACAAAAAATGGACAAAGAGGGTTGAGGATTGCATTTATTAGTAGTAGTGTTGGCTGGATAAATCATTCTTGCGGACAAGACCGATCTCCCTAGTATCAAATGATATCTAGAAACAAGCAGCACAAGCAAATCTACTTTTCTCTAAACATGTTTCAATTCATAAATGAAAACTAAGAGGTGTAATAGACCCTACCTCGGTCCAACACTTATTTGTGGTAGCTTTGTTCCAACAACTTCAAGCAGATCCCTTTTAATAACCTGCATACACAAACAAACACACATCAAAGAACACCTGCATAGATATTATAATAAAACATGTTCATTATGAAGATCAAGGAGCTCATAAAATAAACCATTAGAGACAGTTCATTGAGAAAAACAAACTTGATT
>APFE030578377.1:7071-34949 GCA_000404065.3 Pinus taeda
AAATAAATAAATAAATAAAAAAATAAATTTGGCCGACATTAGCAAAAAACGATTAAATTATTTTTGAGGACGTGACATACTTACATTTTGGGGCCATATTGGGATGTAGAATGCACTTCTTTGCCCAATGAATAGCCAAATATTTGATAATATAGAAATATTCCTAGTAGTGGTTAGTATGGAAGGTTTGTGAATAGTTTTTTAGTTTTTAAGTCATTTTCTTGCGCCTCTCAATGTAATGAATGGCCAGATATTTAATAATCTAGAAATATTCCTAGTAGTGGTTAGTATGGAATGTTTGTGAATAGTTTTGTATTTTTTAAGTCATTTTCTTGCTTTAATCTATTAAAAAATAATTTACGAAAGGTGGTTGTTCGGTCATTTTCCTGCACTAAAGTGGCTAAGGTATAAAGAGAAATGTTTTCCCTCCTTAAAAGTATGTGAGTTTTTCTTTTGGTTTTTGCAAGCCTCGACCTTATTTATTGTGGGATTTACTTTGGATTTAATTAGCCATCATTAACAATAGATTTGTTTATGTGAAAGTAGGCAAGTGTTTTCTACAACTAATTTAATTTTTGCAAGCATCTTTCAATTTTTATGCATATAATTTCAATGCTCAATTCAAATTTTCATACACAATTCAATGTGGTGGTTTGATGCACAGGTATGTGGGTATTCTTCTATGCAGAGGTATATAGGTATTATCACTACCTAATTTTATTTTTGTAAGAAACAATTCGTTTGTAGGGTTTGGTTTTCGTAAAAACCAATCTTAATTTCTAGTGGGAATTTACTTTAGATTTAACTAGCCAAAGGACCCTTGACAAGAATTAAACAAGGGACTTGTGCCTCAATTTTCATACATGTAAGTCACTACAGGGTTATAGTGCCCAACATGTCTTTCACTTGGGCTTCTTCCCCTTCCCAACCAAGGTAAAATTTTCTTCCTCCTCAACTCCAGATGTTACTCCATCTCGGGTGTTCCTTCTGATCTCTTCCTGCATCAAATCAGACCAAAGTCTCTCCCAATTTGGCACATTTTCCCTTCCATTTATAGATTCCTGGTAACTATGCCAGGATTTCAAAAAGCCTATGAAAGCTAAGCGCAGATATAAGTTGATGCTAGATTTTCTCCAACTCCTCTAAGCTCATCGTGAACTTGAGTGAATCTGGATAGGTATTGGACTACGGTTTCATTTTTCTGCATCCTCATGTTTATGAGCTTGTTCTTCAATGCCAATTTCCTAGCATCACTGTTATTTTTAAATAAGCCCGTGAGGGTCTTCCACATAGCAAATGGAGTCTCCTTTCCATGTGAATTCAAGACTATATTGTACCTTACACCCTCCAGGATGATCCTCCTGGATTTTGCAGTGTCTTTCTTCCACTAGGCTAATTGTTGAGCATTTGATGTTGTTGGTTTTGCAATGTCAGTTTGGATGTATTCCAACGCTCCATTATCATTGAGTACAACTTCCATATTGTCCCTATAAGATATGAAATTTGAGGTTCCCTCGAGGGCATACTCCAATCTCAATCAGTTGAAAGCCATCTTCCTATTATTGAAGAAAATTGATTCACAAAATTTGCAATTCGAAATTTCTAAAGGAGAAGATCTAGTGATTGGTTTCTATTACATTTCCAGAGTTATGAAACCATGTAAAAATGGCAAGAAATTTGCTACTACTGATAAATTTGAACTGAAAACAAGAGACACAAATTTCTTCTACAATCTGCAGAATAGAAATCACAAGATAGAAACACATGCAATGACATGCAATCATTAAATCACAAGGAACGCAATGATTTTACAAGGGAACTCAACTAGGAAAAACCCCTTCATTGCTTTTCATTAATCATATGAGAATGAGAAACTATTACAATGTCAACTTCAAGTTATGAAGCACACCCTACATTGTAAAATTGTTCTCCTGTTGAATGACTAAATCTATCCAACACATAGCCCATTCAAGCCCCAACCTTCCTAGCATTTCCTTGTGCAATTCTAGAGAAATTGAGCTCCTAAAGAATAGAGGAATTCCCTATTTTCTTACGCAATTCCAAGTGAATTAATCACCTGCTTAATTAGCAAGCCTATACACCCAACTAGTATACAATTGATAATTACAATGTGCCTCCTCTTCCATTCTAGCTAGGCAATTTGAATTCCATGCATGACTAAGAATTTTTTTAGTAGATTTATCAGTTAACTGAGAGATCAGTGAGTTGACACTAGTCATGACTACTCAACTGAACTCCTTCTAACTCAACTAATGACTAGAGCTCAACTAACTGAGTTTAACTAACAATAACTCCACTAGATTGCTAGATTATAGAAATCAATACATGCACAACTGTACTCGAAGCCTAGAAACCCAAGTTTCTTGATCTAACTAGGACACACGACCATTTCACTCTAGTTAACTACAATTCAAGTCATTCTGCTGATGTGGAAAATTGAATTTCTCCATTTGACTAAGGCACGAGTCAAATGAAGCATTTTCTTGTTACATTTCTAACACTTTGTAGGATGATAAAGAGTTATTAATGCTATAGTGATGATATTTGGTCCTCCTTAAACCACCATTTAATAGAAAAGTTATTGCTTCTCCTAGACAATAGCTTGTACTGATATTTAAAACATTGTTTAAAATAACTTTTATTTCATAAAATACATCACCTTCTAATTGTTTAAAAAATTGTTTAGCCTTTATGCTAATATTTATAGTTTGTAGTCATCGTCAAACCATTATTTAGTTGAAACCTATATATTTTGCAAGCATTTTTCTTATGGCCATTCCAAAACCACAAAATCCAACACATTCAACTAGGAAGAGTTTTCCACATCCCCATATCCATATATCAACTCCCTAATTAAACACACATGCGCCGTTTCCCATTAAGAACGGTGAATTGTGGGAACCTAATGGCTAAAAATATGTTAAGATTTATTATTCACTCTAAACACAATATGTAAATGTGTGAATATGAATAATCTTCAATACCTCAAAAGACCTTAAAATAGTGCATTCGAAAATTACTAGAAATATAACACATATTAATATCTAATTTTATATTTTCAACATAAATAACATATATAATTCATATAATTATAACCCAATCTTCTTATACTAGTGTTTCATTTATATTTCTTTTTCTTAGCTCATTTTCAAATTTTTCATAATATACTCCATTTAATAAGATTTAAGGAAAAACAAAAGATTAAATGTTTTTAAATAACTTCTATAAAAAAAAACTATAATACTTAAAATATTTTTTAGTTATTTTTAATGGTAAATAACCAATTTTATTTAACAATTCCCATATTATTAGATTAAAAAATTCAAATATTAACCTCCATGGGAATCGCCAAATGGAGTGCATGTAATTCAGCTCGTTTGTGGACTTGCTGTTATGAATGGAGTTTCTTGTTCTTATATATATAATGGAGTTTCGTGTTCTTATACATATATGGTTAAATACATAATTATTAATTTATGTATATAGGTTAATATTATGAGAGTTGGAATGTAAGGTCACTCTGGGTGGTGGTCTGAACCTCGCTTCAGCTAGGATTAATTTCCGCTCTGGTCGAAGTTCCAATTTACCTAGACCCATATATCATTTAAATTATTCGTTAAGATTTTTATGATTTTTTAATTAAAATTATTATTTTAATATAAATTAAAATAATTGTTTAAAATATTTTAAATATAAAATAAAAAATTTAATTTTAAATTAAAATAATAATAATAAATAAATAATTGAAATTAATTAATAATTAAAAAATAGAAAATAAAATTAAAAAAATAAATGAAATTACGCCATTCTTACATGAAACCTAACTGTTTTACACAGTTATTTTTAAAGGCGCGGGGACGATGTTTGAAAACTAAATCTGTCCGTTAAAAATAAACAATTCGATCAAGAAATATTTTTGCTCCGCTGGGAGGATTTTTGAAAACTAAATCAGACTGTTATTCGTACCGATGCTCCCTCGACCCCTTGTGATTGAAACCATTTTGCATTTTGACAGCGACACGTGGCATTCTAACGGTCATTATTAGAGTGTTGCGTTATCATGATTTATTTTAAACCAATTGAAACTGGGAATGGGAATGGGAAAGGGAAAGGGAATAGTTTTTAATTTATTTTTTAAATGAAAAAAAATATTTATTTTATTGATATATACTTTTTAAATCTAACATTTTTGTAATCTATAAGGTAGTAGATGTTTTTAAGATCAATTACGCTATTACTATTTGGATGAAGTTTTGAATGAACTATTACTATTTGGATGAAGTTTTGAATGAACTAATAAAAGGTGAAGAATTAATCGATCTTAAGGAATAAATAGCATGGATGCATCATTGTGGCACCAACTAATGTGGTCCATCCTCAAAACAAGGTGAAGAATCAATCCATCTTAAGAAATAAATAGCATGGATGCATCATTGCCGTTGTTGAAAATTAATGGATAAATTAGTTAATAAGGTAAGTGAAATATTATTTAAAATCGGAGGTAAAGAGTTATCTATTTATTTAAAAACTAATTGTTATAAAATATTTTATTCCATTGTTTTAATAATTAATTAATAAGGTAACTAAATATTGTTTACAATCTATTAAAATATTATATATTCCCTAGTAAATACAATATTTTATTTTAAAGTTTTAATAACTAATGATAGTGAGAATAATACATATTATCAATTTATAAAAAATATTAGGGCTAAACTTATCCCAAATATAATATACCTATGTTTATTGTATAGAACTAGAGTATAGGTTAAGAAATATTCTAAATAATTTATCATAATATATGAAATGAAAAAAAAGATGTCTTATTAATAGTTAAATACAAAGGAGGTTATTAGTATATAATATTCAATTATTATAACCACTTAATAATATTATTGCTAAAAATAAATAGAAAAAATCAAACTTTATATTATATTCAGAAAAATCAAGGTCAAAAGTGGAACAAAAATAATTACAATATTCTAGAAGCAGGTATATATATAGATATATATATATATAAGGAGGAAGCAAGAAAAATGATTACTAAGTAAAATAAATGGAGTTAGAAAACAATAGTAAAAATAAAAACCTAACAATAAGCTAGAAATAAAAAAGTAAAAAAGAGAAGAAAGGGAGGTAGAACCAAGAAGTGAGAGATCCCTATTAAGATTTCTTGCATGTCTCTCAATCCCAGTCGCTTCCCTAAGCTTCCAAGCACCATTCATATCCCTCTTAAGATTTCTTGCATGCCTTTCAATCTCAATCGCTTCCCTAAGCTTCCAAAAACCATCCCTATCCCTATTAAGATTTCTTGCATGCCTCTCAATCTCAATCGCTTCCTTAAGCTTCCTATGTTAAAAGTGATCAACCCTAGCAATGGCTTTGGATTCTTATCACATGATGATAAAGACTTTCAAAGATTCAATATTGTAACTCAATTTAAGAGTTGAAGGAGTCAAACCTAACCATTAATAGGTTATCAAGGTGTCAATCGCTTCCCTAAGCTTCCTATGTTAAAAGTGATCAACCCTAGCAATGGCCTTGGATTCTTATCATATGATGATAAAGACTTTCAAAGATTCAATATTGTAACTCAATTTAAGAGTTGAAGGAGTCAAACCTAACCACTAATAGGTTATCAAGTTGTGTTATCACTGAGGAATTAGGAAGAAAAGGGGTTCCATTCTATTTAAGTGCATTTTGTTCCATAAATGAGAAAAATATTTGAAAGAGAGAGACATAGAGATAGAAACATAAAGAGAGTTTATGCAGTGTTGAAGCTTATAGGCCACATGTCTCATTTCTTTGTACTTGCATCCATTTTCCATTCAGAGAAAGAGATGTTCCATAAATGAGAAACGTATTTGAAAGAGAGAGACATAGAGATAGAGACATAAAGAGAGTTTATGCAGTGTTGAAGCTCATAGGCCACATGTCTCATTTCTTTGTACTTGCATCTATTTTCCATTCAGAGAAAGAAATGTGAGTAGCCTCACCTTCTAGCTGGGTTTTCTCTAGAAAGGGTTTCCTAGGGTATATATTATGTTCTTAGAGCTATGAGTGATTGTAGTTTTCTCTCATTTTTTGCATTTTACATATTGCATGCATGAAAACATAACTCAATAAATTCAAAAGTCTAAGAAAAAATAATTTTGATAGTACATATTTTGATTTTTTAAGTATAATTTTACAATATATGTTGTGATGAACCATCTAGTGGAATATCCATCGTAGATTAAAGATCAAAGATCAAAGAAAGTGGTTATTAAGTAGTAATTTATGTAATAGTAGAGGAGAATATTTAGAAAAACTATTACAAAATGGAGGTTCATGTAGCATAATAGAGGGTTCCTTCAAGCCATGAGAGATTTTACTTAGTTACAAACTTGTTGTAGATGTAGATTCATATTTCTTTGACCATGAATCAATAGTAGTTGCATGCAAACCCCAAGTTTATTCAAAGGTCCCCTAGATACTCCTACTCAGAATTCAAACAATGTGAGCCATTGAATAGAGAAAGTTGATGGTCGATAAATTACTATTGAAATTCTAATGATTCCTTGGATGAGTGCATGGGAAAAAAGAACAGTGGATCATCTCCCCCATAATTTTAATTTTATCTTTTTAAAAAATGTGTGCTTCACATTACTTAGGCTGTAATACCATGTGCAACTTGGTTCAAAGCTAAGATGTGAAACAAATATTAGCAAATGCTACAAATAGATGGTTAAATGGCTATGGAACCACTTAAGATCAAGAATTTGAAAATGATATCACAAATCAAGAAATGAAACACCGTATTGCTATAATGGTGCCAATATTCTCATCAATCCATTAACTTGCTAATTGGTAAATTATCAATAAAGAAATATAAATACAATGACTACTAGAGACAAATTTGGTAAAGAAAGTCGTAATTTCATGCCACTAATCTCTTCTCAAAGACTACAGGGAAGAACAATAGAAAGGGAGCTAAGTAAGCTTAACTACTTGTGCACATGAAAGAAAACTTAAAAAGTTAGCATGTAATCTTAAGTAAATTAGAAAATGCAAGTGCATTGATGTATGAAAAATACCTACACAACATGAACCATAGTTAATTGTAATGTATATAGCATGCCTTCCAAGCAAGCATGACCAAAATAATGATTGAGGAATCAAATGGAGATCAAACCATCATGAAACTTCTATCAACCAATCATATTCGTCATATAAAAACTCCTTAATATAAACCCACAAATCACCAAACATTTACTATGCCATCTTGAAATAGTTTCTTTAAAATGCTTCCATCATTGCCCACACAACTCAAGCCCATACTTTCACCCTTTTTATTATAACTATTTTCCCATATTTAAAACTCTCAACATTATTTTCCTTTTCAATTAATACATTATTGTTAGGTTTTACAATGTGCCTCCACTCAAATCCCTTGCTTTCTCTCTTCATATTGAACAAATTTGTAGTGCTTAACACTAAAATTTATTATATTATTTTTAGCTTTGAGATAAGTACCCTCGAATATTTAATGTTAATCTTTGTATTCTCCACATCCTCACTAAGGAACTTTTATGGTGCCTTACATAGATATCCATCTCTACAGTTTTTTATAGTGTTTAATTGTTGTTCACTTATTATATCATCATCTAGAATCTTCCAATTTGACTTCTTACATACATATGATATTATATACCTTTATCTAGCGTATTTATAGTCACAATGGTCAATGAGAACAATACTAGAACAATATTTAAACGTAAGAATGATGTTTCAGAAATAAATCCACGAATGCATATTTAAAAAGTCTATTTTTTTGAGTCAGAAACTCAACCAGACAGGATTTTGTTTGTGTATTAGAATTTTCAAAATCTAGAAAAATCACTTGGCCACTAATTTCAATACTATAATATTTGGTTTTTGGAGGGTTTTTTTGTCCAACAATATAGTTGCTAGAATCTACACATTTTGGAAAATTTTCTTGGATATCCCACACCCCTACTAAAATTTTTAGAGGTATAAATCTAATTGTAACATGTATCTTCTCCCTAACTACTTTTCCCATTATTCAAACAATTTTTGAAAGATGCTTGTAGCAGCTCAAAAGTTGAATTTTCCCAATTATGTTCATTTCACACGTTACTTATACATGAATGTGGGAAGGATATTTTACGTGGTCTATTTATCATGGTTACCCATTGATTATGTATTATGCACGTGGATAATGAATTCCGTGTCTAAGTAAAATACGATTAAAAAAAAAAAAAAAAATTCCAATGAGATTATTACGGGTTGGTGAGGCAATTTCTACCGCTAATTTACTCATGGTTTTAAATGTCAATGGTATAGTCTCCTTAATATTAATTAAAGCATTATTTGGCAAAATTCTCATTGTTGCAAGTAGTCTCACCTTGTTGTAATTATAACTCGTGGAAAATTTTCCATTGGATTTAAAAATAATGGGACAGTAACAACTTTTTAAAATCATTCCATTTATTAATAAGTATGACGGTGGCTTGATCGTATCCAACAATCAACCAACAGAACCATGCCACATGATTTCTTACTAATCTCAACAGGAGTTTGGAATCCTAGAGTTAAAGCCTAGTACCACCATTATGAATTGCTTTATGGTATAGTTATCAAGTTCGAGTTTGAATTTGAATTTGAATTTCAATTCAATTTAGGACAAAAAAAATTGGAGTTGTCTATAATGCGATTTTTTGGAGCTTTCGGTGACAGAATCCGACGGAAGAAATTGAGGTTAAATCTTGATTTTTTATAGTTAAAATGGTTTTTTAACTGCATGTTTGGATTCAGCACCCTGAAAAACCCCTGGGACGCTTTGATTGTGCAGAAACTAGCTATCAAACTTGCGATTCCAATAAATTGCTGCCGGATTTTGACCCGAAAAACCCACCAGAAAAGCTTCCAAAAAGTAGCATTATAGACAACTACAAAAAATTCAGTTACTTAATATTGTTTTCGGCACTATATTTTTTATTCTGTTATTTTAAATAATTTAAATGTACAATTATAACATTGAAAACAACAAAAACTTTTTTTAAATTGTTTCAATTATAAATATTGCAAATAAAATTATATATTAGACTAATTAACTTAGTTTTATATTTAAAATAGCAAGTAAAATAATAGGTTTTAAGGATTTTTGTATTGATATATCCATCCACCTACACCATAAATTATATGATATTTAATATAAAGTGAATTTCCAAGAAATTCTATCTTCCAATGAACCATATAAATTCCACATTATTAAGTATTTTATGTGCATAATGAAATGGTATATTAAGTGTGTGCAAACATTCTTTAAAAATATACACTTATATTATCAGTTACTAATTATTCATTTATCAAACCAAATCCACTTCTAATTTATAATTTATAGTAACAACATTTATAATTTTTATACAATACAAAATGTTAAACTATGTTATTTAATACTTACTCAAAAATAATATAAAATGTCAATATGTGTAGTTTAATACTTATTCAAAATCTCAATAAAAAAATATCATTTAAAAAAAAAAAAAATCACTAATATAATGCATGCAATATATTCTACTTATTAAAATATATTTTTTTAAATTTGATAAATATACAAATTTATATTACTTTATTTTAAAACAATTATTAATCATAGACTTTTAAATACTTTATTAAAGATTTTCTTGTAAAATTCTTATTGCATAAAATAACATCTCGCATTATCATTTATTAACCATAATCTTATGCCATTTCATAGATCACAAAGGGTTTTGAACCGTATATGGAAACCTAAATCTCTATTTACGAAACTGCTGAGGAAATTCTTATTGCATAAAATGACATCTTAACCATAATATTTTCCATTTCATAGATCCGAAAAAGTTTTGAACCGTAAATGGAAAGTTAAATCTCTAATTATGATTAGAAATCTGCAATGGCCTTAATATATTAATCCGTTAATCCATGAACCTATAATTGTGAACTAAATATCTAATACACTATACTGAACTCGAATTGACGTATTAATTCGCAAATCGAATCGAATCGGCAAATTTTCGAATTTTTTTTCCAGCAGTACGACCAAACGTGGTAACTATGCTTTATGGTACATATCTTAAAAAACAACAATGCTTTGAAACACTATATGTTTATTAGAGGCTTGTAAGATTGGAAAGCGTTAAGGGGATCGACCCGGACATGCTACTGAAAGCGAACTTGATTCTCAACTTCTTCAGGATGTGGTTTAGCTCTAGACAGACGATTGTTAGATGCAACCCTGCGCGGATTGAGACTGTAAGTTGATTCTCATAAACCACTGATTATATCAGATTTTCGAGACAGGGTTGTGCTGAAGATAATGGAGAATATCCTAGAATAGGTAGAGTTGGTTCACTTAACCTTAGGATAGGAATTAGTTTCTATTTCTTAGGATGTTATTCTAACTTCCCTAAAACCATGTTTTCTATTTATTGTGTAATGTGGATGAACAATGTAGAGCATTCTGCAGAGCCAGACTCTCCTGGTTCAGACTCTCTTTCGTAGAGATGACCAGTGGGTTTTATTTTAATACAAACATTGCCATTTTTATCATGGTATCAGAGCGTCAGGGTTGAGGAACCTGTACGCTAGCTAGTGGGTGGTTCTTTGAACCAAGATCATCGCAGTTGTAAGGTGGATAACTGCGACGATTCCAAAATCGTCGCTAGTTTTGAGTGTACCTTTGGGACGAGGGCACTATAGACCCTTCACAAATATTTTCCATCTTTTTCGTCGCAGGAAATATGTGTACAACTTCGACGACGTTGCAAAAATGACAGGCACTTCTGCGACGATCGTGTAAGCCAAGAACAACGTTGTAGCTACGTGAGGAAAGCCAAGAACAAGGTTGTAGCTATGAGGGGAAGCCAAGAACAAGGTTGTCGCTGTCAGAGAAGCTGTGTGGAGAAGCCAATAACAAGGCTATAGTTGACAACAGAAGGTTTTCTGGAGGTTCCGAAGGAAGCCACGGGGATCTGTGCGTGTGTTGCGAGATCAAACAACATTGAAGATCAATGATCTATCTCTGTCACAAATCTCGGGTAAATTTAACATCTTTTACCTGTCGATTTTTTTTCTAAATCGCCAAGATGAATAACAATATATTTGAAGCATGCATGAACGAGCATAACAAGCTCGATGGTTCCAATTATGCAAATTGGAAGTTCAAGATGTAGACTCTGCTAGAAGCACAGAGTGCTTGGATGATTGTGAATGGGGATGAGCTGAAGCCCACAGCTGGATCAGCAACAGTCCCAGATTGGGAGAAACAAGAAAGTAGAGCAAGGACAATGTTAAAGATGTTAGTGAAAGAGTGCATTATACCGCACATTAGAGAAGGTAAGTCGACTAATAAGATTTGGGGAATTCTGAAGGAATTGTACGAGATCAGGAATTCAAATCGTCTTCTGTTCCTCAAAAGTAAGATCTTCTCCATGAAGATGGAGGAGAATGAAACAATTACTTTATTTGTAGCAAGTATCAAGGATCTGAAAATGAAATTATCAGACATTGGCCATATAGTCGACAATACAGATCTTGTAACCATTCAATGAATGGTGTTACTGATGATTATCAAATGTTCATCATCGGGATAAATGCCAGAGAAAAGATCCTGCATTTTGAAGAGCTGACAGGTATACTGATGCAAGAAGAAGAGAGGAGGTCGACTTTGAAGCCCCAGAGTGCTAATCTTGCATTGACGGCGAGGAAAAACTTCTAGAAAGGAAAAGGAGGTCCACAACAGCAAAACGAAGCAAGTTCACAGAAACGACCAAATCAGACCCAAGGTATACATCCCAATAAAAAACTACTCTAAAACTAAAAGTTTTTATTGCGGAAAATTGGATCATATTACCCGGGAATGTAGGAAAAAGAAATATCATGAAGAATAGTAGAAGTCAAAAAGACATGCAGGTCATCTCGCGAATGGTGATTAGGTGCAGAATTTAAGATTGTTCATGGTAGATCGGGATGAAAATGTTGATGCAAACATCTGGTAAGTAGATTCAGGAGCGTCAACACACATGACAAGGAATAAGCATTGGCTAGAATATTTTAAAGAAATCAACGAAGGCGCACAGATTTACTTAGGTGATGACAAAAGTCATCAAATCAAAGGGTGTGGGAAAGTTTTTGTCATCCTACCTAATGGTAATATCAAACAAATTTATAATGTGATGTATGTGCCTGGCATAACAAAGAACTTGATTTTATGTATCCATGATTACAGATTAAGATTTGAAAGTTTAATTTTTAAAATCTAACTGTTACATTAAAGATCTGCTAGATGGCATGAAGAAAATTGCTACAACAATCCAAATAGGAGGACTGTACAAGTTGGATGTGAGGCCTGCACCATTTTGAGCATTGATAACAGCAAACCTGACTACAGAAGAGCTTTGGCATCAGAGATTTAGCCACATCAATTACAATGATTTGCTGAAACTACAAAGGAAGGAAATGGTAAGAGATCTCCCTATGCTAAAACAAGTACATAATGATTGTGATCCCTGTACTTTAGGAAAAATGCATAGAGAAGAATTCCTTGTTAGAGTAGAAAAGAAATAGAGGGATATACTGGAGCTAGTGCACACAGACCTTTGTGGACATATGCAGACAAAATCATTAGGAGGTGCACTATATTTCCTATTGTTTATTGATGACTATACGAAGTTTTCTTCAGTGTATTTCTTAATTAAGAAGAGTCATACATTCGAATACTTTAAGTAGTTTAAAAATATGATTGAAAGACCAATAGAGAAACAGATAAAAATTCTTCGTTTTGATTGAGGGGGAGAATACAGGAAGGATGAGCTTATCAGATATTGTAAAGATCATGAAATTTTGCAGCAGTTCACAGTACCCCATACTCCACAGCAGAATGGAGTAACAGAAATAAAGAACATAACACGGTGGAATGTGCTAGAAGTATGCTGAAAGGTAAGAATCTTTGAAATGGTTTTTGGGTTGAAGCAATGAATACTGCAGTTTATTTGAAAAATAAGAGTCCTACAAGAAGTCTTGAGTCTAAAACTCCTTATGAAGCATTATATGGATATAAACCTACAGTAAAATACTTAAAGATATTTGGATCAAAAGCATTTTCCCACATTCCAAAGGAAGATAGAATAAAATTAGATTCAAAAGCCATCAGATGTATTTATATAGGGTATTGTTTGTCACATAAAGCATACGTATTATTTAATCCCTGTACTCATAAGGTTTTTGTTAGTAGAGATGTTAAATTCCATGAGCAGGATCATGAAGAACCTGATGAGCACTATGAGGAATGGGACATTCCATACTTTGTGGATGAAGAAGCAGAGAACAATCAGGGTCAACAGCAAACAAAGGTAGAGGATGAACATCAACAACAGCAGGAGGAAAAAGTAAATGATGATCAAATAAGGTTTGAAACCACCACCCCACCACTCAGGAGATTAGGTAGGAAAGCTCAAATGCGTGCAAGATATAGGGAAAATGATTTTATAACTAGTATGATGAATGTGGTTGAACCGTCTAGTTATAAAGAAGCAAATGAAATTACTGAATGGAAACAACCATGGAACAGGAATATGATTCAATAATCAGAAATAACACTTGGGAATTGGTTGAACTTCCTAGAGGAAAACAGACCATAGGTTGTAAATGGTTCTATAAACTGAAAATTAATGCAGATGGAACTATAGAAAAACTAAAAGCTAGGTTGGTTACAAAGGGGTACACACAAAAAGAAGGGATAGACTATGAATAAACCTTCGCCCCTGTAGCTAAATTGAATACTATCAGAATGTTAATCGCTTTAGCCACTAAAAAACATTGGATGATGCACCAACTAGAGGTAAACTCTGCATTTTTGAATGGAGAACTGAAAGAAGAGGTTTATCTAGAGCAATTGGAAGGGTTTGTTCAGAAGGGAAAAGAACATTTAGTCTGTAGGTTGAAGAAAATACTCTATGGACTAAAACAAGCTCTCAGGTCTTGGTATGAGAAAATTGCTTCATTTTTTCTACAAGCTGGCTACAATAGAAATGTCACAGATATTTGAGATGAAGCATCTCGGTGAACTCAGATACTATTTAGATCTTGAGATCTGGAGAGATTCAGGTCAAACATTTTTGTCTCAAGCAAAGTATGTCAAAGGCCTATTAGAAAAGTTTAGAATGGATCAGTGTAAGCTGGCATCGGTACCATTGCAGCAGAACATTAAATTGTAGTGTGATGATGGCTCAAAAGCTACAGATTCAACACTTTACAAACAATTGGTTGGGAGTTTGATCTACCTAACCGCCACTAGACTTGATTTGGCTTATGTAGTTAGCATGTTAAGCCAATTTATGTCTAAGCCACTTGAAAGCCATTGGAATGCAACGAAGAATGTTTTGGGGTATCTACAAAGTACTATATATTATGGAATTATTTACACTGACTCTTCTTATGTTAGATTGGCAGGATGTGCAGATTCAAATTGGGTTGGAAATGTAGATGATCACATATCTATAACAGGTTATGCATTCAGTCTTGGATCTGGGGTGATCACATAGAGCAGCGAGAAACAGAACACAGTGTCCTTGTCTTTAGTGGAAGCAGAGTATCAAGCAATGTGTGCAGCAACGTGTGAGACAATTTGGTTGCGGAGACTTCTCTAGAATGTTGGCGAAGAACAGGTAGTCGTAACAACAATCATATGCGAGAATCAGAGTTCAATCAAGCTGGCCAATAATACGGCGTTCCACAAACACATTAAACATATTGATACTAAATTCCACTTTGTCAGGGAGAAAGTTCAATCCAAAGAAATTCATCTGGAATATTGTAATACATGTGGTAATATCGCAGACATTTTCATTAAGCCTCTTGGAAAAGTTAAGTTTCAAATGTTTAGGGAGATGTTAGGCATATATGTGAATCCATTCTCCATTAAGGGGAGCATTGAGGATAATAGAGAATATCCTAGAATAGGTAGAGTTGGTTTACCTAACCTCACTATAGGAATTAGTTTCTATTTCTTAAGATGTTGTTCTAACTTCCCTAAAACTATGTTTTTTATTTAATGTGTACTGTGGATGAACAATGTAGAATGTTCTATATAGCGAAACTCCCCTGGTTCAGACTCTCTTTTGTAGGATTGACCAGAGGGTTTCCCAGTATTGCACCATGTAAAGAGTTCTCATAAGCAGAAATGACTTGAAGGCTGCTGCATTTTCCGATATAGGAAGGGGTGTATCAGTGAAATGATTATCGAACAATGACATTAATTCAAGCTTTTTCGAATTCGCAATTTCCAGTGGAATATCTCCTTCCGATCTCGAGGTTTGGAAGATCAAATTTACCAGGTGACTGCAATTGCCGATTTCTGGCGGTAAAGAGCTATTGAAAGAGTTGGAATACGCTATGATTGTTTGAACGTTGACAAGCTTCCCCACAGACGGCGAAATAATGCCAGTGAGGCTATTTGTATATATAGAGAGGGTAGTGGGGTAACTCTTTTTGAATATAGTTATAAATAAATAACACAGTCCATTGACGAGGTAGCATCATGGCAATTAATTTAATGAAAATATCATTAATCATACAGGAGTAAAATTATTTATAACTATTTTGAAAATATAACTATAATTTAATAGAGTATAATTAAAAATTAAATAATTTATAATTATTTTTATTTATTTATTTATTTATTTATAATTTTAGTTATTTTAAGAAATATGAGAAATATTACACAGTAGTGAAAATAGTAAACTAAAAAAAAATACAATAATGAAAATAGTAAATAAAAAAATAATTACAATGAAGGCACTTGGTGTTAATTAAAAAAATTTATTGTTGTGTTGTGAGATGTCCTGAGTACACATACATTTGACGAGACAAGTATAAAGATTTTGGAATGATAAAAAAAATTAAAGATGGTTATCTTTTTTAAGTTCCTGATTACAAGAAACTCAAAAAAAGTTAAAGATGGGTATCTTTTTCAAATTCCTGATTACAAGAAACTCACTCACATAAGTGTATTTTGCAAATTCTTGATTACAAGAAACTCACTCATTCAATTTTTAAACTATTTTTCCAAACTCTTAATTATAAAAATGTTCCTTACATAACTCTTAACACATTTGTGTAGCTACAGTGGCCAGCCAGTTTGTGAACAGCCTTATAGAATTGAAGAGAATATAATTGAAGGCATTCAATTTTTAAACTATTTTTCCAAACTCTTGATTATAAAAATGTTCCTTACATAACTCTTAACACATTTGTGTAGCTACAGTGGCCAGCCAGTTTGTGAATAGCCTTATAGAATTGAAGAGAATATAATTAAAGGCATCCAGAATGTAATGCATGTTGTGATAAACCATTCACCTGTCCTTCAGAAAAAATTCACACAAATTGGAGAAATCTTTGTAGCATTGTAAAACACCCCACAAATAAATAGCAATCACAACCAAAAATGGTATTATAACGGTTGAAAAGATATTGGGTAGCTCTACAATCAATCCATGTTGAAGTCCCAGCGCAACCTTCATAATCTTTACAGAACGGGGCCCCCAGTTAATCCAACAATGTATAGGAGAAACAAAACAACAAAACTGTAAGTCGTCCATCGGATTAAGGGCCTAGTCTAAGTTAGAGATAGGGATGGGTCATTAGCAATAATATAAAAAATCTTCAGGTTTAACTTTAAAGCAAACCCTTAGGGCTAACTCTGTTTCCACTTATTTCAATGATGTACGCATTTAGTTTGATTAAAAATGGAAACTGCTCGTTAACTCGTAACCACATCTGCTCCAAAATGGGAAAGAAGCCCTAGCTTCAAACCTGGCTTCATAGCCGGATAAAGAAACCCTAGTATATAGCTAACAAAGAAGCCCTAATTCTGTTATCCCGTAACTCACGCCACCCGCCTGTCTCCTTACTTAAATCAAGACACATCTCTTGAATGGCTGCATAGGATTCAGGTAACTGATATTGAATCATGTCCAGGATTTCTTTGATCTTGTCGTAACCATCGCAGCTCTGCTCCATCACATAATTCTTGGCATTTTCTGGATCGCTGCACCTTCGCAACATCTCATCTCTTGCACTATTACTCCAGACTATAACAGGTCTGTCAAACCCTTGCTCGGCTAAGGTATAAGCGGCAAGGTTATATTTACGATATGTATACAGCAATTTAAAACTCCTAAACTGTGAAGCCAGATTCCTGACTCTGCCATAGTACCTGTTCAGCCAGGGTTTCTTCACACTCCACGTACCCATTACCTACAGAACATACAGTGATTGCCATGTAGTGAAACAATTGTACTCTTGAAATCAACGCTAATATATGAATTCTAACGGCAAAGAGAGGACAGGGCTTGTTACCTGATTGACAACGACATGACAATTTCCAATGGCGGTGATGTGGGTGATTCCAAGCCGCAGAGCATGTTGGAGGCCAGCAATTAAGGCTTTGTAATGAGCAGAATTGCTGCATATTCTGATGCGATCATTGACATACGCGCTGAACGTCTCCAAAGTAGCTCCATCACGGTCGCTATAGATAAGGAAGCCAATGCTGCCACGACCAGGGTTTGGTCTGCATGATCCAGCAAAGTGAAGGGCACCATGGAACTCAGATGGAGGATAACTTCTTGTGGCCATTGATCGTCTCGTCTGTGAACTACCTGCAGAGTGATATGAAACGAGTTTTCTTGTTCTTATAAAGTGACCCAAGCCAAGACGGTACGCTTGTAGGTTCGGTTGTGAACACGGTACGTGGTCCGTAGCTGAAGGTTGCTGTCGACGTAGGCACCAGCTTTGACAAGTAAATGCACATCGAAAAGATCCGGTGGGACCGCCCTTATTAAGAGAGGCTTCTTGGTGGCTCGGTGGGCTGGTGCATAAAATCTTAGTTTGAAAGGTGTAATAAAAATGCAGATGCTATAGCATTAATTTGTAGTTTATTTTTTTTTTATTACAGTACAATGTTGTAAAATTAGATGGTGTTAAATTATATTGGGATGCCCTACAATTATTTTTGTTTGGGTAAGATCTAGTTTTTTTTGGAGAAGGGCCAGACCCAAAGGTAAAGGTATATGGTAGGAGTAAAAGTAGGTTTATTAAGAATTATTAGCCATTAATTTTAAGGAGTCTAATTTAACATGCATTGATTTGAAGCACCTTGTTATAATTGTTTTTATGGTTAGTTTTGTAATAATAATTTTTCCTAAAAATTAATATTATATTATATATATATAAATAATAGAGAAGAGGGCCAGACCCAAAGGTATATAGTAAGAGTAAAGAGTACTTTTATTAAAAATTATTAGCCACTATTATTTAAAGAGTGGTTTTTTTTTCGAAAAAACAATGATAAGTAACATGCATCCATTGAAAACACCTTAGTTTTGTCTGTTAGTTTTTGCAATAATAGTTTTCCTAATAATAAAAGTACAAATATATATATATATTATATATTAAAATTTATGCGATCCATGCAAATTAAATTGCAGATAAATGTAATTAGTTATATATTTAACTAATTATAACTTTGTTTTTAAATATTATTATTGTTGTTTAATTATGAAAAGATTAATAACTTTAATTTATTGTTATTAATTATTAAAATAATTACAATTTTAATATAATATTATTTTAAAAAATAAAGAACAAGATTCTTAATTATGGATGTTTATTTTCACTTTAATGAATTTTTTTTAATTATAAATATGCTTTATTACAATACCATAATTTATCATATCACATGTATAAAAAAATCATAACTCACTTCAACTTTTTTTAAAATTAATCAACAAAAACAAAAAGAACATAATTATGAAAATAAATAGCAACCTTTGTTTTGTGTATATTACTGTGGATATTTCATAGAACTTAAGTCTAAATCACCCACTAATAATTATTGATAATTAAATTAAAATTTTGAAATCATTATTGCAAAATAAACATATATAAATTCATCAAAGTTATAAAAGGTGAATATTTTTTTTAAATTTCAATAAAAATAATTTTTTTTTCTCCCACTGGAAAAATCGTAACCTTTCATTAAAAGTCGAAAAATTACATGTTGTAGATGCATTTGCATATGCTGTAAGTTCTTCCCCAACATGTGGAAAGATTGGAATCTGTTATGTCTTGTTCAAAAATAAGCAAAAATGAATCATCTCGCAGGATGTTCCTTAAAAAACTGTCTGTTATATATATGAAATAATATATTGCCACGCAGGGCATCATATATGGTATGTTCAGCTATGTACATTTGTTCAGAAAGTATCAAAAATTACTGATCTATATCTCAGGGGCTGACCGCCCTATGGTAGTGAGCATCAATATATGGTCGATGATAGTACTGATAATAATCTGCGCCTCGCTGCTCCTGGATCAGCCACTCACCTTTGGGAAGTGACGTGGCCTCCTTGGAAAGTTGGACAGCGCTGCTGTTGTGTTCCCTGTAGATGTTTTGGCAAGATATGTCAATAAATTGAGCCTTCAGTATATGAATATCATCCAAAATGTTCCTGAGAGTGTGTGTGTGGCATTCTGTTATATTGTTGAACCAATCAATGATAATTTTAGAGTCACCAAAAATATGAATATGCATGCAATTGTGCCCCAATGCAAAATGCAAGAGATGACGAAGAGAAATGATCTCAGCAAAATTGTTTGTGCCAGGTCCCAACCCCAGTTTGACTTTGTAGACATGCTGATCATTTATGAAGAGTAGAAAACCTCCCCCACATCCTTGCTGTTGTGTTGAGCCATGAAAGAAGGCCCAAGGTGTGCTATGGTCAATCTGTGGAGGGTCACGCGGGCTTTTGTTCCTTGGTTGTGGCGGGTCAGGCAGCGCGTTATATGCAGCAGTAATGAGAGAGATAATGTGCGGCTAGATAGCTGGTTTGTCATCAAAAATCAACCGATTCCGAGCTGACCAAAGGTACCAGCATGTTATAATAGGCAAACTTTGGAGTTTTGAATGTTTGTGGTTGTAAAACCAGGATTCCCATGCACGATTAATATCTTGACCCTCCCATTTGCCTGTGTGATGGATAGCGTTTGATATGGCTTGCCAGATTGTGGATATGGCTGGACAGAATAGAAACAGATGGATACAGGATTCAGATGATTGTTTACAAAAGGTGCACCAGGTCGGCCCGTACACTGCACGATGCATAAGATAATCCCCCGTGGGAACAACTCCTTTACGAATGCACCAAAAAAATAATTTCTACCTGGGAGGGGCTGTGAGCTTCCATACAGTCTGCCACCAAAAGGAGATCGTGTCCGAGATTTTGTGTGATATCAGTGTAAGGTAGCCTGACTTTGGGGTATATATACCATTTCCTGAGTGATACCAAATGAGTTCATCCGGTCCCTGTTTGATCCTTATATGAGATTCAGATAATGCATTGATGTATTCCAGCCAATCCTGATGCCAAACAGGTGGAAGATTAATTTGATAAGCTGATTTCCAGCGCTGTTCAAATATAGTGGAGTTTTGAGGATCAGCAATGTCTGCCAGAACTCTTATCTCCTGCGAGTGTAGATGCTGTATGAGATCATCTGGTAATATATGTCTACCTCCACAACCCGACCAAGGGTCCATGCCAATACGAGCTAGAGTTCCATCGTTGACCCTCCAAACCAGGTTATCCCTGATGAGAGGCAGTGAGTTTAGGAGAGCCTTCCAAACAGAGGATATCCCTGTTTTTGGCCAGGTGGGGAGGCGAACCCGATCCAGAATATTGTGCGGCCATATGTACTTGTGGTATGAGATGCTGGACCATAGGTTGTTGCCAGTAAGAAGAGTCCATCCCATTTTTGCAGCAAGAGCTGGACCAAATGAGGGGAGATCTTTTAGCCCGCATCCTCCCCATTT
The DNA here is from genome assembly GCA_000404065.3 of Pinus taeda. Taxonomy (NCBI): domain Eukaryota; kingdom Viridiplantae; phylum Streptophyta; class Pinopsida; order Pinales; family Pinaceae; genus Pinus; species Pinus taeda. Next base: position 28,007 of record APFE030578377.1, read on the forward strand.
TTTGGGTGTGGCGATCTTCTTCCAACCAACCCAAGCAAATATGCGCTTTTCCTGATTCCCATTCCATAGGTACCTGTTGCAGATTTGTTGTAGCCTAGCCAGGATGCTTCTTGGAATCCAAGCTAAAGCCATCCAAAATACCAGAATCGCCTCTAATACAGCTTTTACCAGGACGAGCCTGCCTGCTCTGGAGAGATATCGGTGGCTCCATATGTTAAGTCGTTTCTCCAATTTTGCCACTAGCCAGATCCAGTCAGTGATATTTGAGCTGACAGGCTTTATTCTAAATCCCAAGTATTTTAGACCATGATCTAAAGTATGGATGGAGTAAGGAAAGAACTGTTGTGCTAGGAGAGATTCATGAATGGAGGTTCTGGATAAAATGATAGAGGACTTTGAGTGATTTGCAAGCATACCAGTGGCAGATGAGAAAAGGTTGATGATGTTTGAGAAAGACCGTGAATCTCTGGTGCTGCCATCCAGGAAGATCATGACGTCGTCCACAAAGAGAAGGTGGGTAAGGAAGCATTCATCAGTAATCCCGAGGCCACTAAATTCCCCATTTCTTTTAGCAGAGTCGATAAGCCGGCTCAAGGCATCCATGACAATCAAGAAAAGGAGGGGAGATAGAGGGAATCCCTGTCTCAATCCGCGCTCTGAGTGAAAAAACTGGGATGCAAAGCCATTTATCAGGACACTGAAGGTTGGGGTGGTGATACAGGGCATTATCCAGGAAATGAAATTTTGGGGGAAATCGAGATGAATAAGGATCATTTTGAGATAGAGCCAACTGGCTCGATCGAAAGCTTTTGCTAAGTCAATCTTGAGGATGATAGCCTTCAGGTGCTTGGTCCAAATAGAATGAAGAGCTTCCTGAGCTGCTCCAACAGCTTCATGGATCTGTCGATGTTCCAGGAAGGCAAATTGATGGGGAGCGATATGACGGGCAAGAATGGGGCGGATACGATTAGCAATGATTTTAGAAATAATCTTGTATAGCACATTATAGAGGGAGATGGGACGGTAGTCATCAAGGGAGGACGGAGAATCTGATTTGGGGATCAAGGCGATGAAGGTGGAGTTGATGGCGTTGTACATAGAGCCAGTCTCTCGGCATTCCTCAATCACCCTCAATAAATCATTGCTGATAAGCTCGTAGAAAGCAATGTAGAATTCAATGGACCACCCATCCGGCCCCGGGCTCCGGTCCTTCTTGAGCCATTTGATGGTACTCTCTAGCTCTTCGGGAGAGACAGGTTCAAAGAGATGTTCCGCCTCTTCCTCATTTACAAATATGGGAAAATGACCCGCTATATTGATGATCTCTGCAATGGAAGTGGCCTGGGGTTGCTTGTAGAGATTCCTGAAGTGGGAGGACCCCAGCTGTGAGAGATTTGGGAAGGTATCAGCTACATCTCCACCAAGAATGGGAAGACTCCATATGGTGTTTTAACCTTCCTGCCCTTTGCGAAGTTATGAAAAAACCAGGTGTTTTCATCACCAGCTTTTAGCCATGTGGCTCTGCTCCGAAGCCCGATGGTTTCCTCCCGCTCCCTTAAGATTTTTTGTTTTTGTGTTTCGAGCTCAACCAGGTGTACTTTATCAGCAGCAGTGATGAAGCCCAAACCTCTTTCATCAGTGAGGGAGAAGATTTCAGATTCAATGTGCACAAGAGCAGAATTATCCTGTTTGTTCTTTTCTCTGGCCCATTCAATTGTCATATGTTTTAGTTGAGATAGATTCATGCAGAACCCTTTTGCCAGTGACTCCACCCTATCTATAGGATTCTGTGTCCAGAAGTCCTTAACCAACTTGATGTAGGAGGGGTCCTGTAACCATCCGTGGTTGAATTTGAAGGGAGCTTTTGGCTTTTTGTTGGGCCCCGATAGCTCCAAATAGATAGGATAGTGGTCCGAGATTCCTCCAGTTCCCACCCATTGCTTGTATAAGTGAAGTTGTCGAAACATAGTGCCCTTCATAATGAATCTATCCAATCTGTGAGCCAGTGTTGCTTCCCCGATGCGTCTGTTCCTTCAGGTAGGTAGAGTTTTGATCATAGGTACATCGATCAGGTCATGGCGCTCCAGAAGATCAGTCATGAAACCAGTGATTGGGTCGATCTGTGCTGATGAGCCCCAGGATTCACTATATCCCAGGGAAAAATTTAGATCTCCTCCAATAATAATATTCTCTGCTGAGAAAATTTGCAGTCTCAGGAGGCGATTCCAAAAGGTTTCCCTTTGTTGGCAAGGACCATAAATGTTAATTACCCTGAGGTTGGTGCTTAGGTCTTCCGAAAAGAGGTCGAGACCCAGAAAACCAGGCCCCCGCCATGTCCCAAGTGCCTTGATAGATGCAGGGTTGTATCCAATAGCAAGACCCCCCGAACGACCCGATGAGTCCAAAGCCGAAAAAAGCCAACCCGGGGATATGGAGGATAGGGCGGCCGATAGGGAGTCAGCAGGACCTAGGGTTTCCTGGAGGAGGAGGATGTCAACAGGCAGAGATGTTATCATCCTTTTGAGGGCTAGTTTCTTGGAGGCACTAGCCAAGCCTCTGCAATTGAAGGATAAGCACTTCATGGGGGAAGATTGCGAGGGTTGTTCATCGCTCTAAGAACCCCAGCAGTGGTGGATTGTTGCCCAGAGGCATCCTCAGCACCCGCTTTTCGGATAGCCTTAGTAAGGTGTGATTTTCGACCCCGAGCAGATAAAGGTATCAGGCTGGGTGATGTGATGCCAAGCCCAGCAATCTTCAAGTGGGAGCCATTTGTGTGAGGGCGAGGGCGGAGATTGTAATTATGAAATGCACCCCCGGATGATGATGGAGATGAGAGAGGCGATGATACCATGTGAGTGGATGGAATGGAGGGGCAATAACCGGAGAGGAAGGAATAGTGTAGTGCACCACAGATAGTGAGGGAGAGAGTGAGAAATCACCAGAAGTGCAATTAGACAAAGGAGGGAAAAGAGATATACCCGGAGCAGACGTAGATGCAGAGGCCGCCCGAGCTTTGGCGACCGGAGGTTGAGCGGTGCCTTGCGCCGATCCAGGAGCCTGTGAGGGAGAGCTGGAGGGAATGCCTATAGCCAGGGTGCATTGTGCAGCTGGAGATATAGGCCTCAATGGAGTGGTGGATGTCGTCGGGGCCTCCTCTTGTTTTTTTATGAGAGGGCACTCCTTGAACAGATGACCCACCCTGTGACAGCGACGACACCTGAAGGACACTCCTTCGTAGTCGAGGATTTGAATCCAAGTATATCTGCCCCAGTGAAGTGTAATATTCTCCTCTAAACCATCACGAGTGTCTAGGTGAACCAAAATACGGGCCAGAGTTCTGCTCTTGGACTCAACGAACGATCTATTGTGATCCAGGTATGTACCCAGAGCGTTCCCAATGCGCATGAAAACCTCTTCATTCCAATACTGGAGAGGTAGGCCGGGGAGCCGAATCCATAGTGGCCCTGCCCCAATCTGCTCTCGTCCAGGATCGAAGAGGGGGCTCCATATTTTCAGCAACACCGGCGCCATCTCTATGTGCCAATATCTGGCCAGAACCAAATCAACATAATTCTCCTTGGCAAAGTGAAGAGCGAACCATTCGCGGGGGAGAACCTGTACTTCTGGGAGTTCTTTAAGAACACCCCCGCAAATCTCCTTTACCCAGAGGGTAAGCCGGGTAGCAAAATATGCGCGGCCACGGACATGCCCGACCAGAATGGTATTTGCCATTTTTGCTGCTTCCCCTATGGAAGATGTCTCACCGAACCGGATGGAAATGTCCCTGGAAGTAGCCTTGACGCACTTATTCTTCTTCTTGCCTGTGCGCGGAGCTGATGTATGATCCGCAAGGGGATCCGGAGAGCATTCCAGGGGGGATGCCTTCGATGAAAAGACCATTACAGCAGGGGTCTCAAAAACTCCAGAGGGGGAATGACGGAAGGCAGAAGTCCCAGGCCCCGACGAGAGAGGCGGTCCAGTCGATGCAGCAGCAAGGAAGGAGGAGGATAGGGGGTGAGGATCGAAGGATGGCGACAGGGGAATAACAGAGGACAGGAAATGTAGGGTTCCCGGGGACAGCGGGGGGAGATTGAGACCAGGGGATTCAGTAGGTAAGGAACCCTCAGGCAGATGTGAGGGGGAGGTAACCGGGATAGTGACAACCGGGGAGGGATGAGAGGAAGGTAGCGGCGAAAAACCAGAAACCGGCGGAAGGAAAGACGGACGGTCGAAGATGACCTGAGTTTGGAGGGGGTCTTAAGAGTAATCTACCTCCTCTTCTGTTTCCATTACATCACCGACAGAAACGGATGCCATGTTGAATATGACAGGTGGGCCTAAAAAGCCGGGCCAGGTGCAACAGAATACAGGAGCACGGTTGCGCGGAAGTCCTCAGGTGTGAAGGGTTAGGGTTTCTGATGCCCTAACCGAAACCCTCGCGGTTAGCTGCAGTGCGCTCCATCACCATAAGCCTTTGATTATATCCAAATTAAAAGTATTACAACAATATAAAAAAAACTTGCTCCTAATAAAAATAAATTAAATATAAATTAGAAACTATATTTCAAATAAAATATTATCATTTTAAATATTTAAAATGACAAAAATTAATAAACCAATAATAAGTTGTAATTTTAATTAAAAATAGTCTCATCTATATCTTATATCATATCTATCTATTTATATATATAGACCTTTAGGGAATTTGGTTATAAATCTATTTAGAGAATTTGGTGAAATTATTATATATATATATATATTATATATTATATATATATATATTATATTATATATAATTATATAGCTAGAGTAATTGGTTAAAACTATTTATGCGGTAGGGTGTCGGAGGTGGGCCCGGCCCATAGGCAATCTATCCAAGGACAAATCTTGTCTATCAGGACCACCAGATCCACATTCTATGGTGGTGGATTTTCCTTCAATACATGGTGCAATTGGTTGATAGAAGTGAGTCATAATTTATTCATGATGTTGGTTTGTCAATTCTTATTTTATAAGTTGTTCAATATGAAAAATAAATTTATGTATATTATATAAAAGTTAGTTGCATCTATATTAATAATTGCAAGTAATGATTATTTATAATTTAATAAATAGAATAATAACTTTTATTTTTAATACTATTATTGTTGTTTATTATAAAAAACTAACAACTTAAATATATGTACATTTAAAAAATATGAAACAAGATTCTTAATTATGGAGGTTTACTTCCACTACCATGAAATTTTTTAATTATAAATACTAGTTTTCACAATTCCATGACTAATCATATGTACAAACAAAAAAAATCATAACTCATTTGAATCTTTTTATAATTAATCATAACTGACTATCGAAGTAAATAACAATCTTTGTTTTGTGTATATTACTACTATGGATATTTGGTAGAACTTAATTCTAGATAATCCACCTAACAATTATTGATAGTTAAATTAAAATTTTAAAATATTTATTCCAAAATAAACATATAGAAGTTCATTGAACCTTTACATAATTGTTATTATTATTATTATTATTATCCAATTTTAAGGTCACAACCAAATTGGTATATGATAACCCCTTGTTTGTGGGGACAGGGGACCCACTTTGGCAGTGATTCTAATGCTAAGTCTATAATGGCATACATATTCTACACCCTTCTTGTTTTGAACACATAACCTCTTAAGAGAAAACACATGCTCTTAACTATTAAACCCACTCAAAGTGTAAATAATTTATTAAATTTTAATCAAAATAAATTAAATATCCATTAAAAATATATTTCAAATAAAATAATTATCTTTTAAATAATTTAAAAAGATAAAATTAATAAACCTTTCGGATTACTAAATAATAAAATTTTAATAATTTATTATAAATTTTATACAATTATATATTAATAATAATAAAAGAAGTAATAATAAAAAAACTATATTTTATTTTCTATCACTATAATTTCTAAGTATTATATATGCTTTAGCACACATGAATCATAACGATTTAAACCTTGTCACGACCATCCCAATTCAAGTGCCCCTAGATAGCAACAAATAATTGATGAATATTAAGTTGAGTTATTTTCCAATTAGTTTTAGAGTATTAAAAATGAAAAAGGTTTTAATTCAATGACAAATCAACTTTTCGCCCACATCCATATAAGAAAGGATGTGTTTTATGTAGTCATATAATGCGTTTTGGAATATAATATTATTACTTATTTTATATGTTATATTAAATTGTTAGTATATATAATGATATTCATTATTATGTTAAGAAGTAGTGTCTTACTTACAAAAATTTAGATGAAATTTTCTATTATTATGAAGAGAATTTTTCATTCACATATGAAAGTTATAATTTACAATTAAATTTTAATATCACAATATGAATATTTTGTAGCTTTTTATATAATTTTTTTTTTCCAAATCTTGGAATCTTGGTTCGGAATAAACTAATTTTATTTTTAAAAAACTACAGCAAAACTTACCTACTTTACATGTGATTTTTTAAAGAAAACGAAAATCCTTAAATAAATATTAAAATTAAATTTATTTTTTATTAGTTACATTAAAATATTTATAATTTGTAAATTTCCAACCTCCATATAAACAAATTTATATCAAATTACCAGTCATAATCACCAAGGGTATATTTTTATTGATAAGATGGATTGTTCACTATCTTTCGAACAATACAACAAAGAAAAGCATGTTATTGTGGGTTGTTGGACCATGATCCATAATATTTTGTTTGACATTAACAAAAAGTTTTTTCTTCCTAGGAATCCCAATTATGGATGGAAAATGTTGCTTCAACATAAATTCTAATGGATGTTCTTTCTTTGCTACAAGATTATGGCTTCAAAAGTAGCAAAGTGGTTATTAGGAGTTTTTATTTAAGAATACCTATTTAAATATGAAGTTTAATTAATATTATAGATATA
>APFE030578384.1:0-13110 GCA_000404065.3 Pinus taeda
AACCGAAGGTGCCTTGACATGTATATGCGTGATTTTCCATTCAGATTCCGAACAATCTCAAAGTAGATTTGAGAATACAACAATATCGAAGAGATCGCGTTCATATATATTTATATGGCTTAGTCCTCTACTGAGGCTTAGTCCTCTCTATACCTTTTTGTAATATATTAATAGATTAGCTTAACCTGGAAAAAAAAACTAAATAGTTCTTTCCACCCAATTTTGTAAAAGAGTAAACTAACTATCGAATCCTAGCTTGTTAAGGAAATGAGTTAACCTTACCCTAAGAAAAGCACACCATCTTGTCTAATATTTTCTTTATCATTGTGCAAGATAGTTGTTACATGTTAGAGTCCATACTTATTGCACTTTCATTATCTTCATCCTTTTTCAAAATTGAACATATTTTGTGGGTTTGTTCTTTCTTCTTTTTTTTGTTCTTTATTTATTTCTTTCCTTGATTGAAGTTGGTTTTCCCTCTTAGAAGTGGTCCAAATGAGAATGTTGATTCTCAAATCATGTTAATCTCTCCTTAAGACAATTGGATTATCTTTACTTTACTTATTTGTTATTCAAGAAGTGAATTATAAATATTTTGGTTGAACTGAACTAGTAGTACTTAAATTGATATCCATTTTTTTGTTATTGAAAGAGTGAAATATAAATAAGTTGGAGGTTTGAGTATTAATATTTTTATATCAAGATGGTAAGAAAAAGTATTAGCATTTTTGCTAGGCCCATACCATCTCTAATCTACGACGTTAATAGCCATTCATTTTATGATATCGATGTACCATACCTCTAACTTGTACAAGGTAGGCTTTCAGGTGAAAGATTCAAATTTATTCATATTTTATTATTACTATTAATAAGTATTCAATGTCAATTATTTAATTATTTATAGTTTAATTTATCATGTATGATATTATATTTTTTTCTAATGGTTAATATTGATTTGTCAATTTCATTTTATTAATGTGAAAAACATATGTCATAATTTTTGCTTGTGTGAATGAACAATTTTTTTATTTAATAAAATATCTAAATTTGATTTTTTTATTTTTATTTTTTTAAGTAAAAACTTAAATATATTTATATTTATTTATTTGTAAAAAAATAATTAAAAATAATAATATTAATTAGATTTCATTTAGAATTCAAGGTAAACTTTATATGTTTTCTTCATTATTTCAGTTACATATAATTTAATTGTGTTTTGTTAGTATATGGCACACTATGCTAGAGAAAAAGTCATACTCATAAATGCTATAATTGTATATGATATATTTCATTTCTTGTTGATAAATAAAATCTTTAAAATTTATTAATAAAAAATAAAAATGAATAAACACATAATTATTTCGTATTAATGTAAGATAATCTCATATTAAACATATTATTATAAAAATTTTAAATTTTCTTAGCAAGAAAATAAAATATAATAACATTACTTATTATGTTACTTGAAATAATAAAATTCAACCCTATCCTAACTTACTTTGTGAAAAAATAACTACTCTTAATAAAGTCTAGACATCTTAAATGTCAAATAAAGGCTTACCTAAGAAAATACTATAAAAATAATTGATTAGCTTAATGAAACATAATGTCTCAAGATTTCAAGTAAATTAGTTTAAATTGTGCCTAATTATATGGATTTCCTCTAAAATTGTTAGTGGATTCACACATTTGAAAAAAAAAATTGGAATTTTGTTGTAAAGAATACTTGCACAATTGAGAAAATTCCCCATAGAGTGAGATGTTTTGAAGTTTGAACATGTGATCAGATATGTCATCATCAATAAAATCATTGAAGTTCAAATTTATTCATCTTAATTTTTTTATTTTATTAATAAATATTTAATTATTTATAATCTAATTTATAATGTAAAAATATTTTTTTTTCAAAATTCATAGTATTAATTTTCTAATTTCAATTTATTAATGCTAAAATATATATTAAAATATATAAAAATATAATAAATTTGAATTTTTTTTTTTAAGTATGGAATTAAATATATTTATATTTTTTTATAAACAAAAATTTAATATATAAATGTTATTAAGGTTTAGTTAACATTTAAATTTAAATTCTAAATATTTTCTTGGATATTATGAGTCTCGCACATTTCAATTATGTTTCTGCACAATATGCCATAGAAAAAAGGTTTATCTTAATTGTATATAATAAATTTTAGTTTCTCATTAATACATAAAATATTTAAAACTTATTAATAAAAAGACACATAATAATTTCATATTAAGTATGTTTATATAATAATTTTGAATTTTCTTACTAAGAAAATTTAAATTTAGTAACATTAATTATTATGCCTTTTGGAATAGCGAAAGACAACCCTATCCTAATTGGCTTTGTAAAAAATTAATTACTCTTAATGAAGTGTAGAGATCTAAAATGCTAACATACAATATACCCTAGATAATAATAAATTAAAAAATTTAAACAAGTGTACATGGTAATGGCATCAATAATTATGTATGAACCTTATAATACCACTCCATAAGCTTGCTACAGTGGTGCTACAGTGCCGCGCGCTCAACATGCTATGCTGCTACCGCTTTCTCTGCTGACTTGGCCTTGCTATGTCTCTTCGGTTATCTCGGATAACTGACTCCTGGTGAACCAGTGGTGAACTAGGGGTGAACCTACTGAGAACTTTCATGCTCTCACAACACCAACAACAACTTCCTCGCCTAACAATGGCCTTCACATCCCTTCATTCCTTTGGTGAACTCCCAACGAACTTCCTTAGTATACTCATTTTATTTCAGAATGGATAAAGCTTCTTACAGAGAGATTCTTTATAGAGATTGACTATCTTCGCATTTATCAGACTATATGTTCTTTGCAAGGACCAAGCAATACACAAGGCTACCTGGCGAAAGATAGGCTCTACCTCAGAATATGACTTAAACTCATATACAGACTACATACTTTCTAATATGATTCGACCACTTTAGGTTCTCTCCAGTGCCAAGCACACTAATGCGCAAGCTACCAAATCACCTAAGGACTTGATTTCTTCTCGTGATGGAAGTAGATTAGACTGAACAACCACAGATGTAGAGTAGGACAGGCACTCAACACAAAACTCCCAAAGACTCAGACTGACTCAAACTCCGAATGCCTCAACAATGAGCCTTACCCTCATTATATAAGAATTGAGGGGGGACAAGCATTCTTGTGGGTCATCCGTGAACTAACCTAAAGGTAGATGGAATCATTCCTTTTGGGTACTGCCAGGGCAACGACCGCACAAAGGTTCCAGTTCGAGAAGTGGATGGAATTATTGCTTTCGGGTAATGCCAAGGCGTCATCCTTTCAATAGATTCCTATTCGGAAAGGAAAATCTTATGGAGAATAATCTACCTAGGAAAAAGTGGATAATTTTTATCAAATTCCACGAGAAAATGTATGATACCAACAAAACAAAGTGGATGCTTTTCATAAAACCACACGGGAAAATAATTTGCACAGAATATTTACACAGTTGAAGCTTTAGTACAACAAATCCCACGGGAAATATGGTCAGAATTAAGCCCTTGTGACTGGTACTCATTATTACAATATGGATACTTTTAATGGAAATCCCATGTGAACCATCAGAATACTTTTAGGTTAGGGAATCTATCTCTTTTATACAATAATTCATCCTTGGATTTTGTATATATCCTGCGGACAGTCATTGGTTTTCCCAAAATAAATTGATGTTTCACCTTGGTCAAGACTAACCATTCTATGTGTTCTCTCATATATTCCTGGAGTGAATAGTTTAGGTTATGGAAAGGAGACCATTCTTTATTTGTCATTTCTTTAACAATTTTGTATATGGTATGAAAAAATTCTCTAATTCCATGTTCTTGGCACCAACCACAGTATTTTCTTTGGTATGCCTCATGGTATACATGATCCATGGTAGTTCTACATACCTCATAGTCACTCCACCATTCTCTAAACCATTAGAACTATTGATTTCTCTGAGAAGTAGCTAATGTGCTAAATTTTGGCTTTGTATAGTGAGTTTCTTCCTTGTCATTGACATTAAGAAAGTCCCACCAACACTTTTTATACACTGCAAAATCATACGCAGTGTCAGGAAATATAATCTTTCGGTCATTTCATGGCCAACGAGCACAGGGTTGGACAACCCAATATCCTTGTTCATTCCAAAGATCTCTAGTTTGACAACTACAAAAGTACTTCTCATAAATGCCAGTACTACGCCCCCCGTGACACCATATGGCAAAGATATCATGAAAGTTCTGTTCTAGAGGTTGATGCGCAATCCTAACATCTCTTTTTGATTTTTCATATATCATATCATGGATCCACTTGCTACCTTTAAGGTATACTTTCCTTTCATGTAAAAATTGTTGAATATCTGTGTGAGGCTGCAAGTTGGCATCCAATATCTTTGTGTTACTAAGTTGCCAAGTGCATTTCCAATTTCTTTTGTATTCTTCCCAATCTTGATTATCTAGGATGGTCCTTAGCACTTCTTCTTTCTGGTGCTTGTCCCACTTAGTAATCATCATCATGAAATGGTCTATTGATTCAATATATTCCTTGCTAAGAAATTTAGGGTGACTGTTTTCTTTACCCTTAATATTTTCCACCTGAAAATCAAAGTTTGCAAAAAGGGCATGTCATCTGGCAAACTTGGCTTCTCCCGCCTTCTTGATGTCTTTTGTTAATACCTTCTACAAATAGGATGCATTAGTTCTAAGCAGAAAATATTTGTTAAGGAGATAAGCTTCAAACATACTAATGCAATTCCATGCTCCGTTTACTTATTTTTCTATTCTGGAGTAGTTCAACTCGACTGGATTCCATACTCCAGATGCAAATTGGACTATTTGATCTCCTTTTCCAAACTTTTGCTTCAGAATTCCACCCCATCCAATGTTACTTACATCTAATTCTACAATTTGATATGCAAGATCATCAACAACATATAAAATATGCAAAGATTTTACCTTGGTCTTGATATTCTGGACTGCTTTTCTATGGACCTCTGTCCACTCTGGAGGATTATTCTTCAGTCTTTTGTTCAATATTCTTCTGTCACTAGCACATTCCTAATAGAATTTGCTGACATAGTTGAGGCAACCTAGGAACCTTTACAGTTGGTTCTTGTCTATTATGACATCTGGAAATTTGCCTGCAAACTCTAGTCCATGTTTTTGCAAAGGAATCTTCCCATTGAAGATTATGTGGCCCAAAAATTTGATAGTGGTTTGAAAAACCTCTATCTTAATTTTGCTAAGCACCAAACCATTGTGCTTAACTAAATTCTTAAATATATTTACATTCTTAAAATGCTCTTGAATATTTTTAGAGGATATCAATACATCATCTATATATACAATAAGCCAGTCAAAATATGGCTTAAAGATATTGTCTGTTACCTTTTGGAATTTTGATGGCGCATTCTTGATACCAAAATGCATGAAATTCCACTCATAATGTCCTACTGGTATGCTGAAGGCAGTTTTGAATTTATCTCTTTCAGAAATGGCTACTTGCCAAAATCCCGCTTTCAGGTCGAACTTAGAGAAGATCTTAGCTCCTGCAATCCTTCTGATTAAATCTCCTTTATGGGGTATTGGATAGGTTTCATCAGCTAAGACTGAATTTAGAGGCTTATAATTGATGACTAACCTTGGAATGCCTCTGATCTATTTAGCTCTCTTGTTTACGTAGAACCCATAACAGTTCCAATTCTGTTTGATTCTCTGATCAATTTTCTGCTAAGGAGCTACTGAATTTCTTTCTCACAAAGATCTTTGTATTCTTTGCTCATGGGTATTTCTCGGCTCTTACAAGGCTTACCAGCATATCCTTCCTTGTAAGGCAGCTCTACTGTGTGTTGCTTTCTATGCCAAAATGCATTAGGTTCTTGCGAGCAACAATCTTCTTCAATCTGTCTCTTCAATTCTCCAATCTTATTCTTTATCTTAGGCATTTTGAGTTGTTCTTCTATTCTAAGAGTAGATTTCAAGTCTTTCAGGTCTGAATGTCTAGCTTCAGCTCTGTCCAAATTCTACACAGTTTGGACCATTGTAGAGAGATTCTTAGATTGGAGATGTATGGAAGCTCAATTTTCTTTATTGTCCCTTTAGATGTGGGAATTAATATAAAATATCCATCTTTTCCTCCTTTGAGTTTGAGTGACCCATGAGGTTCTACTACTGCTCGAAAGACATTGCCAAGTATGCAATCTACTAAAATTTCAGCGACTGCAAATTTCAAATAAACATAGTGAGTATCAAAACAAAGAGAGGCTTTGGGTACCTCATATTGGAGCGTTTTATTACCCAAACCTACTACCTTTCTTTTTGCATCTATCCAATACTTGGCTTGAATATTCTTCACGTTGAGGATATTTCTGTCTGCGCCAAAATTTAGAAGAGCAACCATTTCAAACATTTGGACCCTTATTCAGACATTTACTTTGACATGATGTTGCTGATAGGAGATGGTTAACAATCTCATATCTCTGAAGCGAAAATTTGGATCCTTTATTCCTTCAGCAACTTGGATTTCCTGATTACTGCTATATGGAGTAGTAGCCCATGGCTAATCATTATCTTCTTCTTCTTTTGCCATCTATTTACCTTTCTTCAGTTCTACAATCTGATCTTTCATTGTAGAAATTTCTGCCTTGAGATTGTGAATCTCACGGTTTGCCTTCCCTAGAGTGAGTGATCTCACTCTCCCAGGTTTCTGTTGAAGCATTTGGAATGATTTTGTATTTCTTCCATAGGAAGCATCAATGAATAAAGATTTCTTACCTAAACCTTTTGAAGCTTTGGATTTAAGCTGGTCCATAAAGGCTTCCGTCAAGCGATTTTTCATTTCTCCATCCTCCATGGCTCGTATCTAGGATAGGATTTTTAGCCCGTCTTCTTTTGTTGCTGCCATGAGGACATTTTATTTCTGGGGCTTGGTCTTTTCCCCTTCTTCGCCTGATTCACTATAATATTCAGAATTAGAATTATATTGAGCTGACAAGCACATCCTTCAGAATCGTAACATAAACAATCTAAAGAACCAGAATCTGAATATTGCTCTATATGAGCCTATAGTTTTTCTGCAGAAGAAGAACTAAAAGAATCATTGGAATATTCCCCTACCTGATGCTGCTGAGAAATTTTTCTGATGACAAAATTCAGGTAGTGCTCTATCATGTGTGTGTGAGAACCGAATTTCATACAGATCATTAGTCCTCTTCCTTCCCGCCTAACTTGTTTGGCTTTCTAAACAAAGGCTTCAGATTTGTTGCCTCTGTTAAGCTTTTATTCTTCGACTTGTGGACATCTGGAGGATGTATGTCCATTTTTCCCACATAACGAAAAGTGATCTTATTCCATTTATCCTGCTTGGTTGTGTGTAGGTGAATATCAGAGGGGTTATAATAGTGTGTTCTAGGAACATACTTCTAACATGCTTTCCTTATTCTTGAGGCTTGGCCTCGCATTGGTTTGGAATATGTTTTATTGTCCTTTGGATATTTTCTTCTATTCTTGTAGAAAGTTTCTTTAAACTCTCTCTTTGCTCTTTTCTTAGCTTTCCTTCATTTTACCAAAGGATCATCCACTGAAAGTCCATACTTGTTGTAGGTGGACTTCTTGTCTGGCAATCTGGAATGTTTTTCTAGAGATTTATTTACCTTTGAGCTTGTACAAAGACTTACCAGTGTCTTTGTAACGTGAGAATATATCACTCCTCGTGCATATGACTTAAAAGGTAATTGGAAGACTTCTTGCATTCTGATATAATCTATAAATCTGGATGCCAGGGCTGCAAGATATACTTGTTTCCATAACAGGTTCTTTGAATCTTTGACCTCGTACATCCTGTGCACCCAATCTCTATGGAAGTCTTAAAATCGGGACATTTTGTAGCATTTCAAATTCATCAAAATAACTTCATTTATGTCCGCAATTTCTGTTTCGCTACCACACCAATGCTCTAGGATCATTGACGTCAATGCTCCTATCATATTATTGGTAACAGTGCCATTTGAGTTGTGTATCACATCTCCTTTCTCATCTTTAAGTACTTCTGCTTCCATTGCTTCGATGAACTTTGGGGAAGATTCCATCTGCCACCACTTGAGGTGTGTTCCCATAAAACATTGAATAATAGTTCTGCAAGCATCAATTTCACTTTTCCCTCTAAGACACTTGAGTTTATATTCAGTATACATCATATCAATCATCCGTTGGATTTGGCTGACACTCATGTTATCTATGTTCCACTCTTTGTGGGAGTCTAGGAAAAAGGTATGTGCTTCAGGAAGTTTTCCTTTTCCTTCAATATCAGGTGCAAGATATCTGGTGAACCTATGCTCAAGAGGTTCATATATGGGAAATATCTGTGTATCATGATCCTTTTGTTCTTTCCCTTTTTCTTGTTCTTCATTCTTGAATAAGGATGCAATGGTCACTTTTATTGTAGCCTCCAATTTGAAAGATGTGGCTACTTCCTTGGGGAATAAAGCTGGAAACCTATTGACCGTTTTAACACGATCTTGAATCTTTATGCTTCTTTTAACAAGAAAGGAGATTGGAACTGGTATTTCAACTTTTGATAGATTCATCTTCTCAACTCTATCTGTTAAACAAGTTATGAGATGTTTAGTTGTATCTAATTGATCAACTAACTTTTCTTCTACTCCTATCTTGGATAAACATTCACTTGCATAAGAACGAATCAAACTGGAATCAAATTGTACATTGTTCAAACATTTATTTACATTATTAATTGATACTTGCATAGTATCAATTTGTTCTTTGACTTCTGCAGATTTTGTTGCATTTATTTCTAGGCATTTTAGTGCAGTATTTGTCCAATTTAGCTCTTCACTGTGCTTCTGAATTCTTCCATCAATGCCTAAAGCATTGTCATCTTTCTGTAGTGATATGGATTTTGCTGCATTCTGTTTTTCTCCAATCACAATTCCTTTGAAAGGAGGAAAGGTTGATGGTGTTTCAACTTTTGTCCCATCTAATGTAGTCCATGCATGCTTATTTGTTGTAGTTCTTGTAGAACGAGTAAAAACATTTAATGGAGAAATATTATCTTTCCAAGAATAGAAAGATATCTAGGTGTTATTTATTTTCATAAAATGTTTCCAATCTTTAGCTAATTCTTTCTTCTCTTGGGGAGTATAATTTTCATCAAATTCATCTACCTGAGGATTAGTGTATAAGTCCCAATTAATCATTGCTTTCATCCATTTTTCACTAATCTCTGATTTTAGGCATCCATCCATGAGAGAGAAGAATTTATGCATCTCCATTATTGCAAGCTTTTTGTAGTTTTTAGGAACTGGGTGAAATCTGTAATCTGGTATTAGGCAATTTGCCTGTTCAGGATGTCCTAGGCGATATCTAGAATTAGCTAGTCTCATTAGACACATCATCTCAGTCAACCTTAGGTCTTCTCCTTCTAATGTAACAATTTCATGCATCATGAGTACATGATCTATATCTTGCTCATGTTGGAAAGGTATATCTGAACATTTGGGGTTTGGGCATGGATTAACAAAAGTTGAAGGAGGAGCTATGCAAGATCTGGGATTATTGTTGGCATGAATTGTGGTTTCGGCAAGCGTAAGTAGATTGATACTTTCTTGGCATTCTGGACATTTGACTTCTAAAGAGGAAACATTTACAAGATCTGCTAATTGATACAAAGGATTATGTCTACAAGAAGAGCAACTACAAAAAGTTGTATCTACAGTGGAGGGATCTCTGTAATATTTGGATTGTTTACAGGTGATATCAATACATCGGCGATCAATGGTGGATCTCCTGGGAAAGGATATGACTGCAGAAGATAAATTTTTTCTAATAACAGCCGAGGTAATTTTCTTTGGCATGAGAGGCTTAGGATTGTTCACTACCCAATGTTCTGGAAAGGTTAAGTCTTCCCATCTGATAGTTTGGTGTTCTATTTTCTGGTTTTTGGGATCAGTCAGAATGACAATACGGTATTTAGAATCTCAACTGGGCATATGGCGGATGGTTGGCCACAACGTATTGGTGTGACGAAAACAGGCCTTGGTGTGTATGGCTATATTGTTTCTCTTTTTGTGCATATCGAAACCAGTGGTTTGGATTTGGAGCTGTAAGATCTGATCAATGGTTTCATCAAATGTATAGACAGAGAAATTTGGGCAACAGTCAAAATATACTGGGCCATTAGACAAAGGATCAACTATTCTTCCTATTAAGGAATCAATGTACTTATTATGCGTTAGATCACAGACACTAGCTAATGCAAAAGTATGTAATCCTTTATGGATTAAAGGATTGATTCCTACTCGTATACATCTTAAGTGCAGATAATTTGTCTTTAGTCTCTTCGCCTCTTCTTGTAACTCTTTTGGATCTAACATAGAAATCATTTGATTACTATCGTCATTTTCTTGAATCTGGATCACTGACTCTTTAATGCTAATTATAGTAGCTACTTTTAAATCGAAACAGAAAGATCACTATATACTTCTCAGGGAGCTATAGTAGGTAGTTCCCATTGGGCAGAAGGTTGGGGTTGTTCATATTCATTAAAGGGTTTTCTTTAGCCTTAGAATCTCTCTCTTCTAGTTCTCGAAAAGAGACTGATTTTCGGAAACTGTCCATTCTTTTAATGAGTATAAGATTTAGAATACTGACCTATGAACTAGATGTTATTGGCTCTAATCACAAGCTTCGGGTCACAAGCTTCATAAGGTTCATATATCATACATATTAAACAAACTTTGTATGGATAGACATCAATACACAACCATGTTTTTAATAATAGCACTAGGTATTATTGGCCAGCTTGGGTTTGTCAGTATGCCATTGGATTATTTCATATGTGGCTTGGTGCTACATATATGGCCTCGGCACATGCTAAAGGTAGAATAATACTCATTTCATATATGTGCTTGTGATAAAATTTAACCTCACATGTGACCATCCTCGTCGATCTTAGATGCTTTTGGAGACTCTACTTGGCAGCTTGCAGAGGAGGCATCCGGCTCTAGCCACACTGTTGATCCATGTGTCAAGCTAAACAATGCTGGAACTTGTAGTGGGTAGGGTAATTCCACCCCCAAAACCCTAACCAATTTTTTGTTTTGTTATCCTTGGTAAGCCTCCTACGTGGCTTTGCATTTAGTTCTAGCTCTTACTCCTCTGCAATGGAAGAGTCCTCAAGCTCAATTATTTTGTATGTCACCACTGAACATAATATTGTAGCTCTAAATTTTCATTTTTAAGTTTTATTTCCAAATTAGTGAGTTAACTCCCAACTGCATGCAACCCACGTTGATGAAAGGTTGAGGCTTACGGTGCTCCAGGAAAATCTTGACACAAATGTGGCAACTTCAAGAAAGCTAAGTTGCTATTAGCCCTTCTCTTACATATATGATTGTTCTTAATTGGGTGCATACTGATAGTTCTCTAGGTTTGGAGCCACAACAGGGAAACTTACCCATTGAGATAATTTTCCCTTAAGCTTATAGTAATTTGACTTAAAGAAACCCTTCCTGTATTTGTGGTGATAATTCTTACTCTGTTTTTTTTCTTTGTTAGTTACAAGTACAAACCTCTTCCATTATTCTCATTTCTAGATGTGATTATCTCCTTTGTGCTTGATCTTACTCTCAACCATCTTTCCAAGATTTCTTCTTGGAATCTGATGGGTTACTCAACAGTCCTCTCCACTGGTTACCAAGCTGAGGTTTTCAGTCGAAAGATAGCTAGGTTGTGTTCTATTATTGGTTGTAGAGGTCAAAACCATCTTGGTTTCTTGGTTTTCAGTTACATCGACGATACAAGGTTCGACCCTCATAGTTAATGAAATGTTATGTAATGATTCTTTTGAATTCTCAGCTATGACCAGTTTGTATCAAATCTCGCTCGATGTCCAAAAAACCCAACGAGTTCCTCCTTTAAACTGAAAGTTAATTTCAAAGGAAAAGATGAGTTTCTCTAATTTTTCGATAAGGACACATATATTCTAGTAATGACGTTTATTGTGTTGAAAATATGCTTATTCTCATCTCTTGTTAGTATAACTTTATAGGTATTAAATCTGTGCTTTTTTACTATATAGTCGGTTATACAGAGGATTAATTTTTCTTTGTTACTAGTTTAATGACACAAATTTGTTACATTTATGGTTGTCCCATACACTTTAGTTTTCCACCAACATGTATCCAACGCTTAGAATTTTAGTTTGTTTTGAACAGTTCACAACAGTGGTACTTCACTGTGTGGTTTTGAACCCTTTAGGACTCTATTTTTGTGCAATAATGGGTAAAACCTTTCACTCTATTTATATATTATTTCCTTTCTAAAACTTGTTGTGTTATTGATTCTTCAAGCTAACTTGAAGTTTTATTGTACTTCTATTCAGAAAATATATGGGTTTTCCTAGTTCCTGAACATTGTCGAGACAATATTGGCAGAAGTAACCAATATTCACCTTGTGAACATAATGATGAGTTTTCTAAGTGACATAGATTTTATTAGATCCAGGTTCTGCTCAAGTATGTGTTCCCACTCAACATGGTTAACGTGATAAATGTAGCTACATGATGTTTTTGTATACATAAATATTTAAATATTTGAATTATTTACGAAAGGAAACATAACTATATGTTTCAATACTATTAGAACCCTTATGTAAAAAAAAAAATCATTTACATGAAACTATAGCTTACTTTCATAACACTATTTCTCTAAATAAAAGGAAAGAATTATCTACCTCATACATAGTTTGATAACTCAAACAAAGGAGCACCCTATTCCCTTCTTACGAGTTTGGAAATCGCATTTGAATAAAAGAAAATACTTATCTTCCTCATAGATAGTTTGGGAACTCAAAGAGAGCAGCACCCTCCTCCCTTCTTGCGAGTCCAGAAATCACGTCTCACTCCCCCCGAGCTTTACAACAACCAACCAATTTGCTTTAGTGGAAATGACCTTCTCTAAGGGGGATTCTGGATGTAATTTATAGATCTGTGGTTGGGTGGTGAGACCTTCCAGACAGAGTAAATACGTGCATGTTTATAATCAAAGAAGGAA